>JAQZBX010004934.1:0-44355 GCA_029593785.1 Cabassous unicinctus
AGAGGAGAAAACACTAGCAATAAGACAATCAAAGCTTCCCCCAAATAACAAATAATAGATTACTTTTAACATGCATTGGCCATCTGTAACAAGCTGTGTTTCATTGTCCCCACTTCCTCCTCTTACCTGTCCTTCAACTACAGATTCCTAGTACCTTTGAGCCTATATGTTCAGTCGAGCCTTTTTAGGCTTCTGGACCATATAACATTAAAGATTGAACAAAAGGCCCCTACTTTTCAAATCAATCTAATTGTATATCACTTAAACTTAGTATACACAATGTACCTAAATGCCTGAACTAAGACGAAAGACTTAGATGGCTAGCAAGAAGGGTCAGAGCTTGCTCAGGCTGCTCTTTGTCTCAATCTACCATGCAAAACAAATGTGTCATGGTCACAGGTAATAAATGCTTCAAATGCATTTTTTCTTTGGTCTCAGTGGAGTTCAAATGGTTCCCAGTGGTATCTGCACTGTTAGCCTAACACAGACAAGAGAAGGCTTAAGCTTCTCCTGCCAGCTGAGACAATGCATGGCCAGGGCAATGGCCCTGGAGTCACATCTCTTTCATCTCTGATAGGGAAATCCAGATGTCCCTTAGGAATACAGCAGGACAGAGAATTGACAGGACAGAGAGGAGGCCGGTTGGAACAAGCCACAGTCCATCCCCTATCCTGCCAGGGGCATCTGCATGAAAGAAACATGACTCCAGGGAGGGGCGGGGAGCAGAGCCACCATTCTGGAAGACTTTCATCCCCCATGCTCCAGACGGGGCAGGAACTTTGGATAGCCACAGCTACAGAGGAGAGGAACAGCCCATTTAATGTACGCTGATTCCCTCCTGTAAAGACTGGGAAATTATCTGCTTGCCTCGAATATCTTCATTAAAAATGCATTTAAGCTGCAAAGCTCTGCAAAGGAGAGACCTGTAATACATGAAAGATTAGCCCCAGATTGCTGATTGGACTATTTTACATCATTATGGTAATTAAGCTAGCAAGACTGTTGTGCTGACTCCGACACTTTCCTCCTTCTGCCTTTGTCTACAATTCAAGGTATTTCCCCCCCTCTTCCCATCTTTCAGCCTTCTTCCTTGCCTCTCTTCCCCATTCCTCCCCACCAAATACCTCTTCTGAGCCTTGGCTAGTTCTGCCTCATGCATATGCATTTTACTCCAGTTTGATTCAGTCTCCCATGGCTTCTCTGCCAACCTTGTCCTGACTACAGAGTAAAGGGAAGAAATTAATGGTAATTACAAGGTGTGAGTGGATATTACAGCTCTCTATCTGATTGCCAGCGAAACCAAATAAAAATGGAATGTAATCAGCCAATTATTAAAACACAGAGTAAACAAACTGAAACGTGTCTCTCATTGGCTCTCCCTCGCTTACTTTCTATCCTCAGACCAGCCAGCCTGGTTCAGGATGGTGATTAGAGACCCCCGTGATATTATTTTGCATAGCTCCCTGGGACTCCACTAGAGCCAACACTCTACAGATGGGGCCCAGAGCTGCCTTCTCCGAGGTGGAAGACCGAGAGAGCCTGTTCAAAGCTGCCAGCAGCTGAGGTCTTCACAGCTCTATGTGCTGTTAGGTTCTTTTCCGCCCCCAGTCCCCTGCCACGCATCTCCATTATCATCAGTGCTCCTAAGTTTCCCTTTTGAAAGCATGGGCTCCATATTTCTTCCTACCATTTGCAAATACTGCAGATAACGTCTGGCAATGGGTATACAACCGTGCACGCAGGAACACCAGGCAGAGCTACTATATTCTCCTGAGGAATGAGTAGTCTCTGAGGCAGTGAATGGATTACAAGAAGAAATGTAAGAGAAAGGCTTTTCATCTGTGACAGACAACAAGCCAGTGTGTGTGTGTGTGTGTGTGTGTGTGCATACTAAAGCAGCTTTTCTTTTAGAGAGGGTCCAGTCTGCCTCCTTCCCTTTTCTGGGACCGAGCCCCAGAAAACTGATGGCCGAGGGAAAGAGACAAAAACAGAAAACAAGTCCTTCCATTCCCTTGACGTTACTTGTGGCACACAATTGTGATCTTTAATAACTTAAAAATACCATTTGTGTATGTTCGCACTCCCATGGAAGCCTCGCCTATGAACAGCTCAATTGTTTCCTAAGGAGGCAATGCAGCAAGGAAGCATGATGTCAAAGCCTTTGTCATTAGTAGACCCTGTCTCTCCAACTAACTAGCTTCACCTCCAACTACTTCACCTCCCCACGGCTCAGCTCCTTCTACCTCATAAAGCCATGAGGATTAAATGAAATAATGCATGCAAATGCACTTAATGAATATTCATTATTATTATACTCTATTAGGTCTAAGTTGTAAGTCAATATTTAATCTCTGAATGTATTTCTTCAAAGGTTGTGTTCCATGTCAATTATCTCAAGAGAATAGGTTACCTTACATTTGGGGCTTTAATGGGCCCCCAACTCTGCCTGGCAATCCTTCCCCAGTACATTTGCTGGTGCTGTTAAGCAGCCATTGCCCAGAACTCACCAACCCCCACTTCCTCCTCTGGGAAAGACAGGGACACATGCCAAGTGGCCATCTCCCAGCCCTCTCCACCCATCCCCCTCCACCTAGTTTTCTACTGCATGCCATTCCAAGGGAAATGCTGCATCTAATGAGAAAGCCGGGCCAGACCTTAAAGCCAGAAACCAGGAACAAGCAGCTCTAGATGCTAATCAAGGCAGGAATTCTCAGTGGCAGAGTGGATAAACACCACACTCAAACAGGATAGATCTGTCTCTCTTCTCTGGCATGAAGGGAGGCATATGGAGTTGCCATCTACTGACCTTGACCCAGAGCAGTTTTTGGCCACCCCAGGAGACCAGCCGTGATGGGAGTACTTCCTCTAATGTTTTGGATTCTTTGTGATGTGTAAGTAACAAAGGGTTATAGGCTCTTCTAAACTCTTTATGCTCTGCAAGTAATAAAGAGATCATTTGTTAAAAATTTCTTTTGTGCCCTGAACCTTTGTTCTCATGATACACTATTGCAGCAATTCCCTCCACACCTGTCTCTACACTGTTTTTCTTTCCTTCTAGGTTATTCACACACAACCTGCCTCCCACCTTTTACAGTAGAACCTTGCTTCTTATGTTATCAAGAAAATAGAAGTACTCATATAGGGATCTACTTCATCTTCTCACCAGCATATTTACAAAACTAGGAGTACCTGTCCTCACACCCTCTGCCTTCGCCTTTTTCAAAGAGATGAATTATCTCTACCCCTATCACAGCCCAGCATCCCCTTCTATCCAAGGTCCTAACACTCTTGCTTCCCATCCAAGTACTTCAAAACTGAAGGCATTGCCTCTCTCCTGCATCATCCCTTTCTGCTTCTCTGCTGGAGTAGTCCTATCAGCATGCAGACATAATCTAGAATAACTAGATCTAGAATAACTTGTCTTATAATGAAAACAACCAAACAAAATCCTCCCTTTATCTCTCAGCTCTTTCCAGTTACTCTCATTTCTTTGCTCTTTCTCACAGCATAGCACCATAAAAGAATTCCGTATACTCATATGTGAGACTCCTTGCTTCCCCTTATTGTCAATCCATTTTCTCTTGAACATACCCCATCAGGCTTCCATCTGAACACTCCACCGAAATTGCTCTTCAAGGTCATCAACTACCTCCATGTCGTGGAATTCATTTGTTTCATGGTTTGACAGCAGCATTCCTCTGCTGACCCCTCCCCTTCTGTTGGACATCTAATTGTTGGAGTGCTTTGAGAATAAATCCTGATACTCTTCTTGTCTTTATCTGCAGTCTTTCCTTACTGATCTCATTTCAATATTGTTACAATAAACTCTGTATACTGAAGACCCTTGCGTTTAAATCTCAGCCCTGAATGCTTACTGCTTACTCTTCACCCCCAATTTGATATCTAGTCGTAATGGCAAACTTTATTTAAAATCTTGCTTTCTGCACCATCACCCACTCATCCACCCCCAAAAATAACTATTCCTCTTTCTCTGGCTTTTACTATCTAACCCAATGGACTACTGTTCATGTAGCTGCTCAAGGAAAAACCTCATCATCACCCTTCATTTCTCTCTTTTATTTTTTTCTCACATCCAATCCATCTGCTGGCTCTGCTAATTCCAGCTCCAAACTGTGTCTAGAATCTGCCCACTGGTCTCTATCTCCTTTGCTACCCTTCCTCGGCCAGGTCATCTTCAGGTCCCACTCAGATACCAGAGTGATATCATTGGCCACACTGCTTTTGTCTTATCCTGTATATGCATTCCCCTCCAAGCAGCCACCTTCTTTACATGAGAAAAAAAAATTCTCTCCTTCAATTGCTTTAAACTTCAATTAGAAAAAAAAGAGTCAAACACCCTTCCATGACTGCCACACCTCCCTCCCTGTCCCTTACCTTGCCCCAATTTCCCTTGGACCACTGTTCTCCTCAAGCTGACCTTTAGTTTATTCCTCTGCTCAAGGGCTTTTGCATGCTTTCTTCTCTGTGTCTGGAAGTCTCTCCCTGTCATTATTTGCCTGGGAAGATACTAGCCCTCTGTGGGATATCAGCCAAAAGATATCTTCTCTAATTACATAGTCTAAAGGTACACCTTCACCCTAACCTCCATCAGTCTCTACCACATTGCTACTTTTAATTCTTCACAGTCTTTATCATTTGAGATCATTTCCTCAATTCTATCATTGGTTACCATCTGTGTCCCCTCATTAAACCATGAACCCCACAACAACAGTTACCTTGCCTCTCTGTTTATCTCCATATCCCCATAAATTTGAAACGTACTTGGTATGCACTCCAATTTAATCAATATCTATTCTTTAAGTGAATAAATAAATTATTTATAGGCTAACTCCCTGACTACATCTGGACCTGTAGATATCCAGCAAGCTCAGGATGTCAGAAGCCCAAATTAAAAAAAAAAAAAAAGAAAAAAAAAATCTCAACTATCCCTACTCTGAGTATTTCAAAACCACCTACTCTATCCTCTATCCAGCAAAACTCCCATTCATGAGCAAGGCAGGCCTGGAGTTAAACCCCGCCTCCTACATTTTACAGGGAGTCACTGGACAAGTTTTTAAACCCCCCTTTGCTGTTTTCTCAAAAGTAAAACAAAGTAATAATACCTACTTTGTAAATGTTGATCAAGTTTATAAACAGCTGAGACTTGGCACCCATTAGGTGCTCACAAATGGTAGCTCCTTTCTTCTCTATTCATTGTAAGCAATCTCTGCTGGCCATTTGGAAAGGGGGTGGAGACATCCAATTAAACAAATTTACACCAATGTGTGAATAACTCTTGGCCTTTAGCCATCCCAGAGGAAGCTTGTTAGCCTAAATGCATCACTAATTGGTAGAATTTCAGTTAGTTTAACAAAGTGAAGGGAAAGGTTCAGACAGAGAAGGGAATACACCCTTGAGCTAGGAGGATGGCGGGCAGACCTAAGAAATGTGTTTAAGGGATCACTTCCCAGTAAATTGCTCTTATTTTTTCTTCTTCTTTTTTCTTTTGGTCCATATCTAAACCCACTAGCACCCGAAGCACTCCAGTTTTCTTTCAGACTCTCTCAGAAGGGCAGTTTCCACATATGTTCGCTGTTTGTATGTAGCAGTTCCACGTACATCCCATCTGCCTCTCTAGCAGTGTGTGTGCAGATACAGTATATATGTAGATAATCACATGCATATATGCCTGTACACACTTAAATGTGCTTGCTCATCTGTCACACAGTTAGCTAACCATCTGAAATTCCAATACAAGAAAAGCTCCTTTGGCACAGAAACTGTGGAAAATGTATTTGAAAGAGCAAGTTTCTTTTTTTTTTTTTTTTTTAATGGCAATTGTCATTAACAACTTTATTTTCAAACACATTTCACAGTGCATTTCATGCTGGAAAGGGTTTCTTATCTTCAGAACTCTCAGACAGCCAGGTTGAGCAGTCGGCTGGTGACAGTTTCCTTTGAACTACAAGTAGTGAAAGAACCCCCAGTGAATGGAAACAGCAAAGAGAAAATGCAAAGGGAGGGGGAGGGGGATTGGCCAGAGAATGCAAAAGGCTTCTGTGTTTGCTTTTACAGGCTAAGGTGTGTCGAGAAATTTTTGAAACCTCATGTCCAACAGTCATGTAATATGTCTTTCCGGGTTATCTTTAACCCAAAATTACTCATTGAGCGGAAAAACCTAGTTATGTACCCTGATCTACGCACTTACTCAAAATGGCCCAAGTTGTTTTAATTTTCAGTTGTCCGCTTTTCTGATTAGAAGATAATTCTCTTAGTTGACCTATTACTGCATTATTCGCACAGAATTTCTTATTCTGTCCTGATTTTCTGAATCTTAGTAATAGATAAGTAGGTGTGTAAGCCAAACAGAAGTTGATATTTGTTATTACTCTTTCTCTAATAAGAGGTAGAGCAGGGAAAAACTTGGTTGTCTGAACACACACAAAGAGGACTTACCTGAACTCTTCTAGTGTCTATAAATAGTCTTTACCAGGAATCCACACTCAAGGAGCCAGAGTTCCTGGGGAAGAGATGTAGCAAAAAGATGGAAGGGTTAAAGGAAAAAAAAGCCAGTAAGCATCCAAATATCTTTCCTTTCAGCATCTCTTCCTTCTCAACACTTTGTAACTTAATTTGAAGTAGAAAATTTTGTTATTCCATTTTTATTGCTTTTTTGAGGAAAAAGGACGTTGCCATTTTTAAGTTCCAGGAAACAGAGGGAAAAAATTCTCCTATCATTTATCAATAGAAAAAAAATCATAGAAATGTTCTATTGTTGACCAATTCTTCTCCAAGTTATGTGTAAATGGTAAACTTTTGGACATAACATCTTAGCTAAAAAATTCTGTCTTGCCCTCGCCCCCCCAAAAAAGTCAGAGCTCAATTTGAAGTCATCTAGAATATCTGGCTATTTATTATTTAGAAATGACAGGGTGCTCAATGGATTTCTTAACAAATGACTAAGTAAAGAATTAGGGCAGTCAATGAAGAGCCAGGAGCTAGGCTTCAGTGGCTGGGCAATACTGGATGCTGAACAAGACATGGGACATGGTAAATGGGTACATTTTCTACATGCCCCAACTTGTGAAAAGGGTATCCTCCTTGGAAATCTGAGGCCCAGGGAACTTTAATAACTTACCCAACATCATATCAAGTCATTGGAAATATTGGCATTCAAAATCCAGAGTACTCCGACCTCAAAGTTCACCTGCTTTCATCAGAAGAATTTGAGTAAGTGCATTATTTTCCCTAGTATTAGACAAATCAGAGCAAGTTAAACCTGTTGCTGCTAGCCTGGCATCTCTGGAGGGGTCAAATTAGTTTAAAATGGTGACTATACTGAGTTAACTCCAGTAAAAATTGATTTAAGAGTAACAGCAGCTAGGATATACTCTGATATCTCATGCCTCATATGGATTAACTCATCCCATTTTCTTGACAAATCTCGGATATGGTACTATTATTACTTCTGTTCAACAAACGATGAAACTGAAGCAAAGAGAAGCTAGCTTAATGAAGACCATTTAGCTAATAAGGATTAGAACTAATGACACATGGTAGAGGCATAGTAAGCGGTAGCTGTTATTAGGAATATATGAATGAATGAATATTACTGAATGAGTCAGTAGACGGATGATGGGAAAGCAGGGTAGGCCCAGCAGAAAGCCCAAGACAGATATCTTATAACAAAATATCGAAATAAGAGTGCATAGAGTATTTGATAAAGCCTCTGGCCTCCCTTCTTGACTCATCTCCTAATGGAAAGCAAAACGAGTAGAGATCTAAGGGCATAGGAACATTCCTCTAAATTAACAGCTCTGCTCTATGTTGGTCTAATGAGTGTCTCACAGGCCAAATTTCAGCCCAGGAAATTCGTGTAAAGGAAGAAATTATCCTACATTAACATCTACAAGACATGAAGAATCTGGAGACTTCAGGGTATGGTAACTTCTAGTAACTAATGGCAGAATAGAATCTGTATCAAGTCACTTTTCCCCCTAGTCCATATTATTTTCATATGAATATGTTACATTTATACTGATTCTTGCACTGTTTCTTCTCTCTAATCATCAATTCAGCATGTGTCATCTCTTTTAATCATTTGTCCAAAAGGTTATTATACTTTCGTTCTTCCTTCCAATTACTATTGGGATCAAACTTGAACTTTGCAAACTTCTCTGAGATTTAGATTTCTCAAAATGGTATGTATATGATTCATAATTTCACCTCAACATGCAGGTGAGCTGCGATGGACACACTCCTCTAATTAAGTGGTATCATTCCTGCCTTGACATGTAAGTTTGGGGCTGACAGAGCATATGAAACAACAAATAATGTCCTTGATTTGATTAACCAACTCACAGATTGAGACTTTCTCTGCACTACACATTCTATTACAGAATACTGGTTTACCAGCATCCCTTTGCAGTTCTCAATTTATCATCTATCCCTTTATTTTCACTCTTCTCCCCAAGAATACAAAAACCCACAATCATAATGCCCAATTAGACAACTCTAGGAGGTGCTGGCTGATGTATGGAGCCCAGAGAGACTTCCAAGGAGATTAATTTATAGAACATAATCTATAAGAAGTGAAAGGCACAGGGCTTACCTTTCTTTAATGAATTCTGCTTCTCTACATTTTCCTTAAAGTGTACATACATCTTACTTTTCTAAGGACAAGACATATACATGGGTGTTATTTTACAAGTGAAAAATGAAAATGTTTTAATTTAAAACTATGCAACTCTTTACGCGCAGCAATCTTGATATTCAGCAATATTGGTGAAAGAAAGTGCAGAAGAAGCATAACTAAATTCAATAGGAGATTTGATGTAATAGGATATATTTAGCATATGTCTGTGTGAAACAAGGTCTCTTTAAGTTCGGAATCAAATTTCTCCCACCTGCAATTTTTTTCTCATAACTGAACTACAGTCATAGACTCAGATAATGAAGGCTTAATTTTGCTCACTGACTCGTATTTCCCAGTATCATAAACCTGTCTCACTACATGTACCTGAAAGCAATTGGGCAAATCACAGCAATTACACTTGGCATTAAAAAAAAGATCCATACAAAATATAAGAGGACATTTGAAAGCATAAGGTTAATATACCTCACTATCACCCAATGAACAGAGGTCCAAACTCCAAACAACAAATTGGTGTTAAAATGCTCATTTAGCAGACAATGGAAAACAGGGATTCATCACCCTTGGAAGAAACCAGGTAAAATGATTTCCAGTCAAAGGGGAATAATCAACATTTATAAGCCCACAGGTGATGAGGCACTTTCCACTACAGCTCCATCACTGGCAGACGAGAACAGCTATTTTCAGCCACATTAATGCAGCTGTGTCAGTTGGTAGGTGAATCAGTCTTGCTTCATCAGACACATCAACAGCTAGAATCGGCACTGCCATTTTCTCTCTCCTTAGACATATTTTCCTAATTGCCATCTTTAAATAGACATTCTTCCTCCTGCCTCTCCAAAATCCATCCATCATAACTGGTAATAGGGCCAGAAATGACCACTTGAGTCATTTTCTCCTGACCCTCCTTCCCGAAACTCCCTCCCCCATTCAACGTCTCCCCCACAACTACTTCTTCTCTCCTTTTCTCCCTTCAAGTTTTAAGTGCTTCAAAGTTATGCTGTCAAATTTGTGTAGGCACCAAATGCCCTGGACAAACCTTGTGGTAATGGAGGTCTTTAATGTTATTTGGGGAGATTTCTTTTTTGTCCTGTCTTGCAAAACATGGTCATTAAATAGCAATTGCTTTTTCTCTCCAAGTATACCTCCTGCCTGCCCTCTTCATCTTACTTTCTCACTTCTGCCACCTTTTTTGTCTCCAGCAACCTCTTACCCTCCATTCAAAGAGAAGCAAACATGCTTCAAGTTCTTCCCACAATGCTTACCTCCCCTACAGGATCTTTACAGCATGACAATGCTGGCTCAAGTAATGACCATGAATCTGATGGTCTTATTGAACTACAGCCTTCTACTGCAAGGCTTTAAGTAGCTAAAGAATTCCCAGTCACATGCCCTAACTCTACATAACCTCAGCCTCATCAAAATGCAATTAAGCATCTAATTGCATTTTCAATCCCAGCCTTTCTTTTTTATTTGTGATGAAGAAAAAAAAAAACACATGTTACTTAAAGCTCTTCAATGAACAGTCAAAAATAAAGGGAAAGATCAAACCAACATTCTTTAAAGCTGGAAGCCCAAACGTCAAACCATAATTGGGAGAGACACACTTTATGTTACAATTTAATTGACATATGACTTCTACTCCTGGACAATTGGACAATTCAGCTTATATGGATCATGGACACACTTTAGCCAGTATTTATTAGCTTCCTGAGAAGGTGTGCAAATTACACTTCACACACATTTATATGTGTGTATGTGTGTACATGTGTATGTAACCATAGCATTAATCAGATTTTCAAAGAAGTCAATGTTTTTATTAAAAAGGTAAAACAAACAAAATCTGAGGAACAGTGATTCAGACCTCTTCCTATCATATATGTTTTCTAACAATTTGCAGTGAGGGTGACTATACTTTGAGAAAAAGAGGTCTAGTAAGAAAAAGAAACTAAGTAGGTAATGGCAAAAATCCTATTAATCCTGGTATGATAAACAATTTAGAAGAAAAGAGATGCTAACTCTTGACCTACTGATGCCTTATTTCATAATAGGGGGGTTATGAGACTGTATGGGTTATTGTATATTTCTAGGTCATCAATTCCCAGCTTATAACTCCTTTTTCTGAGAAATCATCTGATGCTGAATGTATTCTTCTCAATAAGGAATAGACCTTCTTCATTACTGAGCAAAGGAAGAAAAGAGATATTCAAGATCAAAATAGATAGATCCAAATCGCTTTCAGGGACTTTTGGATTCAGCTTCCACCTTTTACTTGCTGAGAAGAAAGACATACAAGGAAAATCCTTCTAAATTTCAAGTTCAAGGTGAAAGCTTACCATAATCTTGTAACTTGAAATTTTACCCGTGCAACAACACTATTATTTAAAAAGACTAGTTTAGTGTTTGAAATTCATTGAAATGAAGTTTTCCATTACAATAGGGCAATAGCCATTCCAGACAGAGTCCTCTGGGATGGCAACCCTTTGGAAGTGAGAAACAAGGGGTCACCCCCTTTCCAGAGCCATGGCTTCCACTCTGTAGGGTCATTAGCATCAAATTTATCTGCTCATTGAGCCTGTGGAGGATCAATCCATGTCCACCTATCTGACCAAAGACCAGCACAATGGTTTATTAATTAACAGTGAGAAATCTCCCTGGCCCAATAGAGGAGATGTGTTACATGTTCTCGATACTCCCTTCTGGGAAAATCTTCCTGGAAGAACAAATTGCTGATCAGCAGGCAGTCAGCTAGGTGTGGAATTAGTTAAAGGAAAGAGTTAGAGATATCCTTAAAGAACACAACTGAGTTATTAATTATCATGAATTGCCACTCTCTATTTCAAGAATGTTATAACTAAATAACTAAGGAATCGAGTATTGTTACACAGTAAGTACTTAATAATGCCTATTGAATAAAATTAATGGACTGGGACAAGGGACCTAAAACCAGAGTTTATTTGTCCCTAGATAGTACCAGGGACTTGCTGGCTGATTTTCAGTTTGATTTTTTCTAGATTCCAAGCAGAACTTTTTACTTGCATTTATTTGTATTGTAGCTGAATGTTTATGAATTTCTGTCCCTGGCAGATTACAAACTCTTGTGAGATAGACTTGAGTTTTATTCATTCATTAATTCCCAGGCCCTAGAAGAGGCCCTGGCATTTAGAAAATATCTTTTACTATCTCTTCTTTGATGATAGCATACAACTTAAATGCAATATGTCAAAATTCCAGTGGATCATTTTCCCCTTTAAACCTCTTCCTTTCTGTGCCCCTTTTCTTTGGTGGTAATACCACTATAGACTAAAATACCAAGAGTAAAAAATAATACAAAATATTAGTACTTTATCTCTTTCTTCCTTTTCTAATCAAAAATCAAATGGTACTTTTAATGCTCTATCTACATGCAAATCATCCTTTTGGTCCATATTCTCTATCCTCTTTGGTTGGGAAGCAGAAAGTTGAAGGAATTCATTCTCTAAAGTTTATTACCATATATGAGTGTATGCTCATTCCTGAAACAGGGTGGGTGGAAAGGGATGCATTGCAAAAGTCAAAATTAACCAGCAAGAACACTAGCCAGCTACATGTTTTAGTAGACAACTTAGGCAGACTTATCTAAAAGGCTTAACAACTGTATCCATGGTGTCTCATTCTCACATAAATATTACATTGGTCTTTCTAAAATAATAAAAATACAAAAAGGAAAACATTGTATAGCATCTCATCTGTGTTAAAAGAACTAATACCTGGCCTGCTTGGCATTATTAGGTTAGGTAAGTGTTCTGCACAGAATTGTTTGTATTCTAGGAAGACAACTATCATAGAACTGTGACACTACTGTACCCTTAGAATTCTCTGGAAAAAAACACATCTGGTTCAAGACTCTGAAGTTCAAGATGTATATGATGTGTACATATGAGATGTTAATGGCAGTAATTAAAATATTATAACTTTTAGGGGATCCTTTGACCTTATTTCATCAGTTTGAGGATAAATTTAACTTCATTGGATTATGACCTTTCATATCAAAGTTTCACTAAAATACACTAGCACAAGCCTGCATTTCATCTTTTGGCCACCAATACAATATCTGCTATTTGATCTCCAGCATGAGATTCACAAAAATATGTGAACAAATGAGTGAAATGAAAATATTACAGATCGAACACAAATGTGTATGTAGGAGAAGAAGGCTTCACAAAGGGACAGAGGTCAGTTCTTCTTGGGGAAAGAAGACAGGAAAGACCTCACAGAAGAGATGAACACTGAGCTAAGATTTGAGAACAAGCAGGTGTCCACTAGACAGACTGGACAGAAAGTACATTTCAAGGAGGGAGGTAGTGGAAACGAAGGTCCAAGCTGTGAAGCAGCATGGGACATTAGTGTCTTCTTGCCAAGACGTGCCATCTTCTATTTGCCTCCTACCACTCTGAACATTGCGTCTCAATATTCCATGAAGGCTCTACCTCTTCTACTCAGTGTTCATGACTGGAGTGACCCAAGTTCAGTCTTTGGTTGCTGCCACATCATCCCAATGTAATTCTCTACCTAGGCTTTAAATGTGGTCTATGATGTTTCTGGTTTATTTCTTATTTATTCATTTATGTGATTGCATATTGTCTATCTTGCCTACTAAACTCTATACTTGATTAGAGCAGGAAACTTGTCTATCATGTTCATTCTTGGAACTTCATGCTGGAAGGCTTCTGGCTAATAGAGGGCATCTAGCAGATGCTTATTGAATGACTAAATAAATATTTATTAAAAACCTACTATGTTTCAGGCACTGATTGAGGCACTGGGAATATGGTCCCTGGCTTCAAGGTATTTGCATTCAAGAGGAACAAGACAAAAACAAAAACAAAAACAAAAACAAAAAACACCCACGATAATTTTAAATAGGAATACATTCTATGAAGAAAAGTAAAACTAATAGGATAGAGTCAAGGTGGCAGGAGCTTGTGGGGACTTCTAAGTTACATAGAACAGTTAAGGAAGGGAAAGAAATTCAGAAAGAATGTACATTATGCCAATATTTGGCTTGAATAAATGGCATAGTGTGGTAGATTAATTATGCCCCCCACAAAGACATGTTCGAGTCCTAACCCCAGTTTCGTGAATGTGGACTCATTTACAAAAATTATATCTGTCAATCCTATTTAGATAAGGCCAAACTGAATCAGAGTGGGCTTTAATCCGTGATTGGTCTCCATTTAAGCAAAAGAACTTGATACACAGTCAGAAAAAGCCAGAGAAAGAGAGAGAGAATGCCATATGATGGAGGCAGAGATGCATCTATAAGCTCAAGAACCTCAAGAATTGCCAACCAACCAGCACCAGAACACTACAAACTCCAGAAGAAAGCATGGCCTGCTGATACCGTGATATTAGACTTCCAATCTCCATATTGTGAGCAATAAATTCCTGTTGTTTAAGTGTGTGGTATTTGTCATAGCAACTCCAGCAAACTAAGAGTCACAGATACTGCTTATAGGTAATTATGGTATTATAGAAGAACCACATGTCTAATGGCAATGCAGGAGATGGATCAACAGTAGGGATTCTGGACAAATAGCTGCATTATACAAGACCATTGCAAGTATCATTAGCATAACTTTACTTCTGATTGCATGTAACACAATCACAATGTGCTATCTTAAATTTATTTCCAGAAAGCAGACTTTGTATTGTACAAGTATCACCATTAATACATTCCCATTGTAAATATCCAGACACTATAGGTATACACAAAGGAAAAGAGTAGGAATTTAAAGATTAGCATCATTAATTATTTGACCTCCCTACAGTGATCTGGAGTGTAAGTAACTTATCGTGGAGAGGGTCTGGGGCAATGACTCAACACCAAGCATTAAGCAATCATCTTTCCAATATCCTCTAAGAAGGAGAAAGACATATAGTCAAGTACATGGTTATTAATTTATGGCAGGAAGGAGACCCTTAAGAATTTATTCAATGACATTACCAACCACATACCAACAGAGAAAAATGTTGTTGGAAGATTTTTCTGCAATACACTTTTCCACTAGCAGGAAAACCGGTCTCCAGAGGAAACAAAGGGCATGAGCTGTTTAGCCTCCCAAATACCACATTTTCCTCAAGAGAAAATTCACAGAGACATCCACTTGCACTTTCCCACAGGGAAAGCATTTTCATCAACTTCATAGCCTTGGAAACCCTTTTTGTCTTGTCAGGAAAAAAAAAAGAGATCTTGCAAAGTTATGATTGGAATCTTTGAATGGCCTTGGGAAATCAGGTGAGACATAGGTCTGCGCCTACTCACCGTTTGCGTGACATTTTTATCTCAGCAAAAGATCATAGCTGAGAGTCTACAGAAGAGTGCCGATGAGAGACAATGAAGAAAGAACATGCATGCACTCAATGCTGGAAACCTGGACCCAACTATATCCTCTGAGTCAGATTCTGCCCTTGACCCTCCCATAAGCTATACACTTGGCTACAATGGCTGCCTCTCCTCATCTTTCAGCATGCTTAAATTAGGGTTGCTTGAGCTTTATAATAAGATTGTGCAGTCTGCTAATTAAATGCTTCTTGCTACCCATTCCATATTAATTCCACATAAAATTAGGGCAAGGCTTTTGAGGACTGCTCATAAAGCCTCCTGGGCTGACCCACCAGCTCTGCTTTTATTGACACTGATGATTTAATCTGAAATCCTTCCCCCACCCTAAGCTTCCCTCCTCCCTATCACCCTCTAAATAAAATATGGATCAGATGCTGCAAAATTGCTATTCTTAGGAGCAACAGATGCAAACATGGTTGCTTTTTTCAATTATTTGGCAACTGATCCAATGGTTCCAAGACAGGAGCTAATTAAAATCTAATTGAAATAAAATCATTTCCAATTCTGTTACCCTTCGTCAGCTGCCTGAGTAGAGGGTTTCTTGCTTTGTGGACAAAGCTTCTTCAGTCCCATTACTTCCTTCTGCTTTGTAAATAGGCATTTATGATTATATCACAGGGCATCCTAGCTTACTGGAAGGAGGCAGAGTAGAGATGAGAAAATCCCTGAGAAAACTAAATGGGAGATGTTTACAATGAAGGTGGAAGTCTAGAGTGAGGGAAGGAGGATGGAAAAAGAAAAGGAAATGAGAACGGGGTGAGAATAAAAATCAGAAGTTAAGGACAAGAAGGGACAGAAAGAAGGGGAGTACTAGGGTCTGCTGTATACCTTGGGAACTAGTGTCCTTGGGACGGTTATGTCTGCCTCCCCTGGAATGTTTTTAGCACTCTGAAGTACTTACCAAATTTTTAAAAATCAGGACATTTTACTTAAGCCAATTTCAGATTTCTGACTTCCTTTGAAATACTAGGAAAAAACCCAGACACCCTGAGTCCTCATTCCCACATGGCAATTGCTTCATTGTTGAGGTTGGACATTGCATCTCCAGGCTTTCCAGTTCTCCCTGACCCCTGTGCTCATTCTCGTTAATGTTGGCCCAACAGGAATCTGAGTTTAAAGTCTTTCTAGTGAATGGACAACCCTATATAGACAAAAGATAAAAGGTTTGAACTCTGACTCAGCTATTGATTATGGGAGCATTTGGGATGAGTCTTTAAATATCCATAAAGTCATTTTCCTAGTCCATAAGAAAGAGTATGATAAAGTCAGTATGAACAGGGTTGCTCAAAAGTGCTAATCTTAAGCACTCAGTAAATTGTAAAATGTTATTATTTATATTTTCATAATTTTATTTTTTCTAATAAACTCTTCAATTTTTTAAAGGAGGACAGTAGAAAATGTGTGTCAGGGCTGACAATTGCAGGGCAGTAAAGAAGGAATGGAGCAAGCAAGGAGAGGTGGCGGCAGGGGGAAGAAGAGAGAACTAAAAGAAGAGCCTGGGGCCTAGGTGGAGACTTTTTGAAAGACCAGAGCAAGTGCACACCTGGACTCTGCTCCCAATAGTTATATTATCTTAGGCACATTCTCCAACTCTCTAACCTCAGCTTCTTCATCTTTAAAGAGGGGCAAAATAATACCTATTCTACAGGGTGGTTTGGAAATGGAAGGAGAAAAATGCTCATAAGGTACCTGACCTACTTGAGGGCTCCATACATATCAGACATTAAATTATCCATTCGGGAGCACTGGATGCAATTACAAAAGGCTTCCTACTGTGACAGAAGATAACTTTTCCTTCTTTCTTTCTGTTTTTTTTTTTTCTTTTGGCAAGTCAAAATGCCACATACTTGTCCCTTCTTAAATATAAAGCAGACGTTTAGAATTCACTTACCTAACACGTACTGACTCCCCCCTCTCCCTCCCCAAATGGCACAACTAATTATTCCCTTTTCTAAAGAGGAAAAAAGAAAGAGAAGGTCCTATTGGGCATGGTGAGAGTGAATAAAAGTAGCAAACTCAAGGGATCTGACTTCAGTCAGGCTGACTGTATAGATGACTGCCAAAGGGATATCTATGAAGGAGCTGCTTTGCCATGGGGTGTCACATAAGAATAAAACCTTGTTTGTAACTGCCAATGAACGAGGAGATGAGCAAGTTGGGAAAAGAGTGACCTTCAGAAATATAATAAACCTTATGATGAGGAGAAGCAATAAACCACATTCACAATTTCTAATGACTCATCTTTATATAACAATATTAACAAAAGCAGGACCTTGCCTTAGCGAGACCCGTGTCACCCATCTGCAGTCCATTGAAAGAGGCCTCATTTAAACTTTCATGGTAAAGGGAAAGTTTAGGGAGACAGCCTCTCACTAATTTAGGGGATATTCAAGAGCCAAGGGAATGGGGTTGAACTACAAGAATTAAAACAACTAACCAGCCCCATTTTAATTTGCTTCATTTCCTCAAGCAGGGCCACTTGTGGATATATGGTTTTAATATAACCCTATTTGTTATTTTTAACTTTCTTTCACCTTCACTGGCATTCCAGGGTAATCATATAGAGGTCCCATGAGAAGCCCCAATACTGGGTCTTCCTCTAACAATGTGCAATGTTTTGCTCTAGTGAATTATTCCCCATTTTTAATCCTTGCTCAACGCTGCTGAGGATGACGCTAATGAATGATATCTGAATTAGCAGGGTCTCAGATAACCTATCATTGCATTCGGGTTTGCTCTGGCCATAGCTTTGCCTCTTCCTAGCAATATTCATAGTATTCACCTTAAGAGCTAAACAAACTTGGATTGAGGGCCAAAGACCTGAAGCAATTTCCCTCTGTGTTATTAACCCATGGGGCTTACGGAGGCAGTAACACTCAGCCCTGAGGTAGTAAACCCTGCTGATGCCTGAATTTAAGAGACTTCTATCTGCGTGTTTGATTTGGATAGTTTGGCAATTTCATGTTCACCTGTCAGAGTTTTTCCACCTCTTCTAGACACTGCTTCCAAATATTTCAAATCATGTCCACAAAAATAGAAAAGGCTTTTCCTGCCAAGCCGAGTCAAAAGTTTTGGTCAGCCAGCTCACAGATCAGGGATCTGTCTGGATGTATTACCAAAAGTTCCTATGAAATTGCAGACATATTTAAAGCTTAACCCCGTCTTAGTCATTATCTCCTTCCACCTCCTCATTTTACATTTATGATTTATATACACTCTAAAATGCTAGGCAATGTTAAATGAATTGCTTACAGTCATCAGCCTAAGATGCTGGCTGCCAGGTATTGCTCAGCTACTCATGCTTGGGTGGTTCTTGCCTTTAAAAAACTTATTATTCAAAGCTAATCTCAACAAAGTTTTTGTAGAAGGAAGTTGTCAAAGCCTATTCCAGTTTTTAAATATTCCACCTGCTTTATGGAGAAAGCACACAATAAGTGTATGATAATATTTAAAGTGTGATTCTTATTCAAGAGTGGGCATCAGATACCTGGGGAATCTTTTTCCAAAATAAACACATTCTACCATCAGAATTCTGATGCAACAGAGCTAGAACAGGGTACTTTGGGTGCGCTGATTCTTATCCCAGAAAGAGAAGCACAATTGGAAACAAAGAGTTAACATCATTTTAAAGTCATGTGTATATGTGTGTGGATCTAAAACACTTGTATCCTTGCAACCTAAAACAGAGTCTGGCAGAAAGCACACACTCAATATTTGTTAAGTAATCAACAGTGACTTTAGAAAAATATTTTTATCCATAAGATGTTGACCACACCTATTGAAATTCTAGTGAAAGATCCATATGTGTTAGAAAAAGTCTAACATTGATATGAAAGACAGAAGCATTGCTATAGAATATGCTGGCCCTGACCACACCTATATAGGATTTGCTGAATGTGTGTAATAGTTTTAAAAGAACATATATATGGAAGGATTAAAGAAAGGCTGCTCAGTTATCTGAAGGCTAAGCCCATTATACAGAAATCTAAAGGTCTGATTTACCTAGTTGGCAGAACTCTACCAAGTACCCACCTGGCATCTTGGGAAGAGCAGTCTGGATCAATTTATTTAATACACATTTCCTCAACAAGTGGCAGGAATTTGGCTAGCCAAATACAGCAGGAAACAAACAAGCAAACTGACAAATGACAAAATGCCACCATAAAAGATCAAAGCTCTTACAGAGATAGACACAGGATGTGTCTGATGGGGGAAAGGACCATTAGAATATGTATCTGAAGGAGTGTTAGTTGGACGGGGTTTCATGTAACTGGTTCCTCAAGGAAAGAAGAAGGAATCATGTTCTCAATAAAAGAATCAATAATTGTGAAGACTTGGGCTTAGAAAAAGGGAGCTTGTCCCATTTAGGCACAGTCAGCAGTATGTCTGGAGAGGGAATATTAAAAGATGGCTTTATAGGTCATGCTGGCTTAGAAACCATGCTAGGATGCTAGATTTTTATTACCTTAGAAAATGTGAAGGGAAGTGGCATAATCATATTCAAATTTTAGGAATATCCTTCCAAAAATACATATTTGAAACCAGAACGAGTGGGGACAAATGGAATTTGGAAAATTTTGCAATTTAATCCAGATGAGAAATGATAATGATCAAGAGTCTAGATCATGGGAGTGCAATTTAATCCAGATGAGAAATGATAATGATCAAGAGTCTAGATCATGGGATAGCAAACATTTCTGTAAAGAAAAAGATAGTAAATATTTTGAGCTTTGTAGGACATATATTCTCTGCCATAATGACTCAACTCTACTGCTGTAGTGTGAAAGTAGCCATTGATGACACAGACCAAAATGAATGAGGCTGTGTTCCAATGAAGCTTTATTTACACAAACAAGCAGAAAGTCACATTTGGTCTGTGGGCTGTAGTTTGACAACCCTGGTCTATAGAAAAGACATCATTCCTTCTGGGTCACTATATATTATACCACTTACAAGTGGGCCTGTATAGTTTATTATTTGCTGCCATATTAAGGAATGGAAGGACAGTATTGGGAATTAAAGGAAATTTAAAAAAATAATTCAGTATACTTTGGAAAAGAATTTACAAAATTATACCTGTATACACCACAAACACGGACTCACATTCACAAACACACGCCCCTCTAATTCTTTCTTTCAGTGGTGTAGAACTATGTGGGAGCATGGTACAAAGACCATTGCTAATAAAGCCCAAAGTAGGGAATTGCAACTTGACTTTAAATTCATTACTTGGCATGATTCCTGGTGGTTTTCTTTTAACTTCTGTGCCTCACACTCACGTTAAATTCATTTGTGATTTTTTTTCCTAATAAAGTTTTCACTTGATTTTCTGCAAGTAGAATAGCCCCTCACTGCCATTTACCATTTGAGTAGGCCCCCACAGTTGTTTGTAACTGACAAAGGGAAACTCCTTTAAATAACACCTTAAGAAAAGCATATTTAGGAAGTATAATATGGAGCAAATATCCTTTAAGAAGCTGTAGGATGTTACTGCCTGCTTTCCTGTCAGTAGGCTTTGGGAGGAATGGGCGTGCAAAGTCTTCAAATGTTGGACTTCCAGAGTTGGGGGACTTTGATAGGTGGATAAAAATAGATGTTTTTTAGAGGGATCCTGTATTATTTCACTCTGGCCTGACTCCCAGGATAATTTCTCTTCACACTTGATGGAACAAACCTTAAACTTCTTATATTTTATCCCATGTAGATGCCCCTCTCTGTTACTGGTAGACTCAATGAAAGACTTCTCTCTCTCTCTCTCTCTCTCTCTCTCTCTGTCTCTGTCTCTTTCTCCATCTTTACCTCCCTCCCTTCCTCTTTCCTCTGCTTTATCATTATTTTTTCAAGACCTAGTAATGAATTAGCTTCATTTACTCAAGTTACCTGCTCAGTCTTCCTTACAATGAAGGGACTTTATCAGATGATCGGCTAATCTACACCATTGGACTACTTGAATGGAGCCAAGCTACCTGGTCCAATATAGACACTTAACTTGGACATTTCCTATATAATATTTTAGATTTTGAGAGCAATAGCCCAGCCACCATTGCTCTGTCACAATGTCATAGAACATTTAAAAATAATGAATGGGAAAAATATATCATTTCCCTTAAGCATCATAACACAAGGGCCAATTCATTTATAGTTTTCTTTAGAGCTACTGTTGATCAGGTTCTTCTTTTAAGGGTTATATTGAATTCCCTGAAAATAGTGTCTAAGAGCACAAGTTTCATAGTTAAGGGTTTCATTTGTCTCAATGAACCGAGATATGACCAAACAAAACTTAACCAGCAGCAAAAGCCTATTACTGGTCTCTGAAGGCTTTCTCATCTTAACATGAAATCACTAATAGTAAAAGTGATTCTTGAGTCCTACTAGTCAACTAAATTTGCAGCTGGGAAATAGACTTAGAAGTGTTTGGGATATCTTTAAAAATAAAAATTAAAAAGAAAAAGAAAAAAGGAACAGAGTATGTCTGCAACGTCATGCAAGATAGTTCCATCCATTTTCCCCATGGGACCTCGGCCCTCTCTCAGTTAGAAACAGAGTGAGCATCACCATTCCCAAATCCTCAAGATTGGAGAATGAACAATAGACTAAAGTGGAGTTACTATTTTATTATAGACTTATTGTTATTCTGGAAATGGAAGAAATTTTATCATTGATATAAAGGCAGTGGCCACCAGAGGTTCTGACTGGAAGGAGAGGGAAGATTAGCTATAATGTGGGGACATTTTGGGGACATTGGAACTGTCCCATATGACATTGCAATGAAGGATATGGGCCATTATATATTTTGTCATAACCTACAAAACTGTATATAACTATAGTCCACAGTTAGTAGCAATGCTTCAATATGTGTTCATCAATTTTAGTAAATGTACCACACTAATGAAGGTTGTTGTTAATGTTGTAAAATGTGGGAGGGGGAGATGGTGGGGCATATGGGACTCCCCTATATTTTATATATAACATTTATGTAATCTAAAGCTGCTTTAAAAATAAAAATTCAAAATAAAAAAAGTGTTTGGGAGAAAAACCTGTTAGCTGGCTAGTATGGAGTACTTTTTACTCCCTCCTCTTAAATACCTGTTTGCTAAAAGGCGTTAGAAGGGAAAAAAATGCATTAAAAAACTCAAATAGTCAATAAATAGAGGATATCTAATAGGTAACTTTCTAAATCTAATTATCACCACACCATCCACGTTGGACAGAAGCCATGTTAAATTATAGAATTTTAGAATTACAAGAAGTCTTACCACTGACCTAGTCCAATAGCTTAGTGTCTTTTTCTAACCTACTAAATGGTCATCTAGTCACTGAACAATAAATGATTGTTTAGAATTACTATATGCCAAGCACTGAATTAACAGCTAAAGAAAAGGATAAAACACCCAACATAGTCCTTCCACTCTGTGTTTTTTTTTCCTTGAACATTTTTATTTTATTTTGAAATAATTTTATTGAAATAAAATAACATTTTATTTTGAAATAATTTTAAACTTACAGGATAATTTACCTATTATTCTACTGTCTATTTATTCATTTATTTCCTAAGATTTGAGAGTAGGATATGCACATTATAGTCCTTGAACATATAATACTTTACTGAATATTTCCTATGAACAAGGATATTCACTGTCTATTACCTTAAGTGCACTACTCAAGTTTAAGAAACTTAACATTGGTATAAAGCTTAAAATCTTATTCCAATTTTTCATATGCCCCAAAAATATCTTTCTGAGTCTTTTCTCTTCCATTATTACATTTAGTCCAAGATTATGTAATGCATTTAATTGTTATGGTCTCTTTAGCTGTTTTTTTTACTTTTATTTTTATTTTAATTGTGGGAACATATATACAACATAAACTTTCCCGTCTTAACCACTCCAAAGCAAACCATTCAGTGGGATTAATCATACTATCAGTGTTAAACTACCTTCACCACCATCCATTATCAGAAATTTTGCATTGTTCCCAAAAGAAACAATACGCCCATTATGCTTAATGTCCTAAATCTATAACAATCTCATTTTGTTTGATACCAAATTAACCTCAGTAGCATATGCAAACTATGTTCCTATACCCCTCTGCCCCCCTTATTTAGTTCTATTCAAAAATTACATATTTATACATAATGAGTCTTAAACACTGGATTTATCATTATTTTTATTCATTTGCATTTTAGATACTATATGCATTAAAAAGTGGAGTTACCAACCCAAACTACAATAGTCCTAACATTTATTTTTACCTATGTTATTACCTTTGCCAGAGATTTTTATTTCTTCGTGTGACTTTGATCTATTGTCTATTGTCCTTTCCTTTCAACCTGCAGAACTCTCTTTAGCATTTCTTGTAGGGCCAGTCTAGTGGTGATAAATTCCCTCCGGTTTTGTTTAGCTGGGAATGTCTTAATTTATCTCTCATTTTTTAAAGAGTTTTGAAGGATATAGAATTCTTGGTTGCCATTTTCATTTTCCTTTCAGCACTTTCTTATGTCATCCCACTGCCTTATTGCCTCCGTGGTTTCTGATGAGACATCAGCACTTAATCTTATTGAGATTCCCTTCTATGTGGCATATTGTTTTTCTTTTGTACCTTTCATTATTCTTTCAATATATTTGATATTTGAAAGTTTGATTATAAAATGTCTTGGTGTATGTCTATTTGGGTTTATTCTCTTTGGAGTTTGTTAAGTAACTTAGATGTGTATATTCATGTCTTTTGTAAAATTTGGAAAGTTTTCAGTAATTATTACTTTAAATATTCTCTCTGTCCCTTTCTCTCTTTTTCTCCTTCTGCAACTTCCACAATGAGTATGTTGGTATATTTGATGGTGTCCCACAAGCCTCTTAGGTTAAATTTACTTTTCTTTATTCTTCTCCTTTTATTCCTCTGATGGAATGGTTTCAAATATCTTATCTTCAATTTCTCTGGTTCTTTCTTGTGCCAGCTCCAATTTCCTGCTGAACCCTGCTAGGGTTTTTATTTTTAATTTGTCACTGTCATCTTCCTTTTCATGATTTCTATCTCCTTGTTCATTGTCTCTTTTTGTTCACTTATCATCTACCTGATGACATTTAGTTCTTTGTCCATGTTTTCCCTAGATCTTTGATCATATTTAGGGCATTTTTTAATATTATGCTTTGAGTCTTTACCTGTATGTTCTATGTATAGCCCTCCTCATTGATGGTTGCTAATGCTTTAATCTTCTCCTTTGCATGGTCCATTGCTTCTTTTTAAAATTTTATGGTTTGCAATCTTTTGTTGCAACCTACACATCTTGATACTTTAATGTATTATCTCTGGAATTTATACTTTGAAGTGTCCATTCCTTAAACTTGTATCCAGCTAGTGTTATGACCAATATTTCCTTGAAAGGAAGGAAGGAAGAAGGAAAGGAGAGGAGAAGAAAGGAAAGGAGAGGAGAAGAAAGGAAAGGAAAGGAAAGGAAAGGAAAGGAAAGGAAAGGAAAGGAAAGGAAAGGAAAGGAAAGGAAAGGAAAGGAAAGGAAAGGAAAGGAAAGAAAAGGAAAGAAAAGGAGGAAAAGGAAAAGGAAAGGAGAAAAGGGAAACAAAAATGTTTTTCCCAGTCTTTGCAAATTGGCCTGAGCAAGTGCACTCCTTCAGAGCTTAGCTGTCCTGATAATGAGTTTAGAGAATAGACTTAGACAAAACTGTTAGGTATTTCTAGTCTTTTTTTGTACATATACCTTATTCTGGACAGGCATGTGTAGCTCAATGAATTCCCCTCTTTCCACCATTATAAAAGTCCTCCTTCCCCTAAGAAACAGTGTTTTCTCATGATCCTGGGTGCTTCAATGCAAGTTCAATAGCTGGCACTCCTTTGCCCCAAGTTACTGTAATTTGACCGTTCTTCACAGCAGTCTTCAGGAGAGTTCTGGATCTGCCTCTAGGTGCAGGATAAGCTTTCAGTAAGCCTGTGAAACATGTCCTACTTCAGTCCTGCAGGCTGTCCCAAGAGTATTGGCACAAACAAAGGTTACTCTGCTTCCTCCAGAACGGGAACCAGGGTCCAGCACTTGGAGCACTGGCCTGCTCTGCACTGAGCTGCTGAAGGGAGAGGGGCCAACAAAGGTGACATGAGATCCTCCTATTTTTAAGTTGCTTTTTTCTTGATACAGCCCTTGCCTTTTTACCTCAACTTTTTAATTGTTTTCTAGTGCTTTGAGAAAGATGTTTCTGCCAGTTCTTGTTGGTTGTTCAAAGCTTCTGTGGGAGAATGGAGTCCTAAGATGTCTCACTCTACTATCTTGTTTGGGAAAGGGCTGCTTGCACTCTATTTTGAAACACTGAAGTGACAGGGAACTTCCCAAGTATACCACTCTGTTTTGAGATAGCTCTTTAGGTCTGAAGTTCTTATTTAAGCTACCTGTAGTTTCCAATAGTATTAGTATTAGTATTATTGATACTAATACTATACCTTGAAATCGACATGATATAACCCTTCTAATTATAATATAAAGTCCAGGAAAATGGTATCGTTTTCCTTGTTGACAAATTACTGAGCAGAAAAGATAGAATTTATAAATATGCACCCTAATAACAAAAAATCCATGAAACTATACCCTTCTCAATGGATCACCATATGTATCATCTTGGAGAGTTTGGTTATTCATCAGCTGCTTTAGTTTCCCTGCCTGCTAAAATACCATAGAATGGTTGGTTTAATAATGTGAATTCCTTGGCTATGGTTTTGAGCTGGGAGAAGTCCATTACTGAGGTGTCAGCAGTGTGATGCTTCCTGGTGTTCTGGCACTGGCTGGTGGTAAACCTTGGTCCTTGGCTTTTCTGTCACATGGCAATGCACATGGCAATGGCTTCTTCTTTCTCCTCTGAGTTCTGTTGACTTCCAACTTCTTGCTTCCCTTGGCTTTCTCTCTGGGACTTACTCTATAAAGCCTCCAGTAATAGGATTATGATCCATCTTAATTCAGTTGGCCACACCTTAATTAAAAATAATATCTTCCTGTTTATAATGGGTTCACACCCATATGCTTTCTCTGAGGTACATAATTCAATCTATTATATCAGCCTAAAATATATCTTGGAATCTGTGGTTAAATAATGGCAAGGACACATACTGAAAGTGCATTAATGCACTCTCATGGTCAAGCAAGGGATTAAAAATGCAAAGAAAACTAGTGGGAAAAGCTGTCAAAGTAAAAAATCTCCAACATCTCATTATTTTCTTAAATATTTTATTTCTATTTTATCAAAAATGTTTCTTTTGCTAGTCAGATGCATATCCATTACATTAGAGTGAGAGGTACATATTTTGGTCAAAATATATTAATAACATTCTTGGAGTGAGATGCTGGACTTGTGCTAATTTGTACCTAGTTATCAGGATAAAATACACAAAGATCTGTCTCACATTTCTTAACTTATACCTAGTAGAATACACGAGCCCTATCTTTAATTATAGTAAATCTAGTGATTTTTAGGACATATGTATTCTTCTACATGCATCAATTGCTTGCAATAAGTAACTCTTATGATTTCTAGTGGGAGAGTAAAATTGAACTCATATTTTGGCCCTGTGTTAGACTGAATTATGTATCCCAATTTAGGCAAATTCTTGGTCTTGATCTGCATTCTTGTGGATGTGAACTCATTGTAAAGAGGATCACTTAAAGATGTTAAGATGTGGCCAAATGAATGATGGTGATCCTTAATCCAGATTACTGGAATCATTTATAAACAGAAGAAATTCAGACACCATGAGAGAAAACCTCATGGAGGAGCCAGAAACTGTAAGTAAATGGAACGCAGACACGAAAGGAGAGGACATTGCCATGTGATGCAAGGCAAGAATACAAGCCTAGAAACCTCAGGATTACCAGCCAACCAGAAGGATACTCACCCTAAAAGTAAGCAAGCCTTATAGCCAGCCTGCAAACAATGAACCAATAAATTTCTATTATTAAGCCAACTCAACTTGTAGTATTTGTAATGGCAGGCTGGCAAACTCAGACAGTCCTCATAACTAGTTTTTCACTCTTTTTCAGGAATCTCAGGTACGACTGAAAATACCATTTTTACTGTTTTTGGTCAAGTACTTAAGCCTGAAATTAAACTTTTGAAGTATAATCTTTGGAGGATTCTCTGTTTCTTTTTTCTCCCCTCTTAGTATTGATTTTTCTCCTTTCATTTGTTGGTGCTATTTCTTTTCTTGTTGCTAGGGATTTGTTAGAGCCAAATCAGTACATGAATTCTTATTTATGTTTGTTTTGTTCATAAGCACCAGATGCTTCAACTTCCTGCTCCCTAATCAGTCAAAAAAAGAGTTCTGTAGTAGTCAGGGGTATCACTCAAACAGAATGAGGAAGCTCCCATCTCCCCCCAATCCCAACACAGGTTCATCAGAGATGCAGGTCAGACTGGCTTGTCAACATTGGCAGTGGTGCTGATCAATTGCTATTGTTTTGAGAAGCAAATGGTATCACCACAGAGCACTAAGTCTCTGATATAAGAATCTGTGGGAAAGTTTGTAAGTTCAGGATAGTGGCTACTTTTAGAGGAAATGGGGGGTGTTTGTGAAGTGGCTCAAGGAAGCTTCTGGGGTGTTGACAATATTTTATTACTTAGATTAAGTGACAGTTTTATGAGTATTTGTTTTATAATAATAATCTTTCCATTATGATTCCATGTACTCTGCATGTAATTATATTTCACAATTATAAAGTCTTTTTAAATTAAAAAAATAAGGATCTGTGGGAATCGTGAGGATTAACTAAAATTTATATTTTGGCAGTGGGAAATTGAAAAAAATGCAAATATCCCCATCTGAGATTATGCCTCCAAAGAGAAAGTACAGATTCCAGGTATTCCATGAACACTTGCACTCATTTCTGTATCAAACAATACCATTATTTCACAAGAATGCTGTCACATTTAAGGAATTTTCTCCCTTTTGTAAACATGCTGAATACAATTCTGGAAAAGTGATGGATGCTGGTTTCCTTTATGGCATATTATATATTTACACACACACACATCTTTCCACTGACTTTGGAAAGAGCACAGTCATCCCTTAAGACATTCCAAGCAAGTTCATCATCCAAAATTTTCTGCTTTGAGTATGTATGCAGAATTCTTGGCATTTCCCTCAAATCTTGAGAATTCTGTGCCTGCTTGTACTCTGATGATAGCATCTCCAAGGAGATGAACCAATATCTGAAATCATTCCCCCAAGCTACTTGCAAGCTTTGTTAGGACCAGAAGAGGAGAACATTGAGATAGGACCAGATTAGGATGGGGTTTTGAACTCTAAGTATGAAACACTAATGACTCTGACAGGGACCTTTCCTTATGCAGAGTAATACAGCACAGTCAATATAATATTGAGATTTATTTAGAAGATCAGAATCCTTGTTCCTACTCTGCTTCTTACTAGCTGTGTGATTTGAGCAAGTTATTTAACTTCTCTGTCTTCCATTTCCTGTAAAATGGTAATAATGACACTTCTCTTTCCTTTTTCACTGAGTGATTATGAAAAGTCACTTAAATCATGCAACAAAAACTTTATAAGGTCCTCTACAAATGTAAGGCCAGCTGTTGCTTGGCAAAGTTGGTGAAGGTGAATGACTAGCCCCATTTGTCATATCTGTATCTTGTCTTCGTTCATAATCACAGCATTGGACAACTGACACTGAAAAATGAAACCACAACATGGTTACAAGAAAAAATAAATAAGATCAGAACTTAGGTTTTGGTGCTTGTCTACTAAAACACAGCATGCATAGTGTTTAAACAGTTTGTGATGCTCTTTTACTTGCATTGTCTTATCAATTTTAAGATGCAATACTACTTTCTCTACTTTATCAATGATGAAACTGATTGATACAGGATAAGTAATTTGCTCAATCACTATTGGTTATTGATTTTGAGAAACAAATAGTATCACCACATAGCACTAAGATCTAATTTGTTCTAAGCACTCTCATATAAAGACAAGAACTGTCTATTTGATTCACTTATTTATTCACCACATATTTCTGGAGCATCAGTCGAATGCCAAGGCAGTTTTTCAGGCACTAAAGGTACACCAGTGACTAAAGCTGACACAGTCCTTGACTTCATGAGGCTATAATCTTCTAGAGGAGAAGGTTGACCATAAAGAACCAAATTGGTAACTATGCAATATGTTGAACTTTGATAAATACTATGAAGAAAATTCAAGCGGGGTAAGGGGGACATTGGGTTCCAGGGTGGGTGAAGTTGCTAATTATTCTATATTCAGGGGAGTCCTATGTAAAGAGATGACCCCATTAGCAGAAAACCAAATGAAGTCATTCCCCAAATGTCTTGGGGAAGCACGTTCTCTAGCCAAGGGATCAGCAAGTACAAAGCAAATGTCTAGCCCTTAAGTGGGACCAAGCAGGCATGTTCTAGAACCAGCAAGGAAGTCCATGTGTTGCTTTGAGTCAGCTGCCTGAGTGAGGGGGCACATAGGCAGAAATGAGGTCAGACAGGCAGCAGGTGACAGGTCATACAGGTTCCTTTCAGAATTTGTTCTGAATGAATCGGACACTGTTTTGTGCATCTCTGAAATGCAATGCTGTTTTCACTTGAGCAGGTGCAATGACATCTCTCTTCCACCTTAATAATGTTAAAAATTTCCCAAACACTTTCATCTTTATTATGAGGATAAGGATAAGGAGAACAAATTTTTCTTCCCCAATTGGGAAGTTCCAAACTGGATCGTGTACATTTCATCTAAGATTTTGTATTTAGCCCTCCCTCTTAATGATATAATCCTCATTAATAAAGTATAAAGTCCCTAGAGAGAACACCCCCTCTCTGCCAGGATGTGTTTCTCATGGTACCAAAATAAGTCCTTTTTACCCCAATGATTACAGATAACTATTCTTACCTCATCCCAGTACACCCCATCAGTTGGCACTTAACACATTCCCCAGCCATCCTGAGAAATTAGATCAATCCCCTCTTGCCCATTAAAAGGCTCATAAACGGTTGCAGCATCGAATTAGTGCTGGTAGATTTCTCCAACTTGGAACATGTTAAAATGCACAGTTGGGTAAGAAGAATCAATTAGGGCCAGACAGGGTGTTGGAAGTTAAACAATTTGTCTATCTCATGATTCTGCACTGTCGAAAGGGTGTGTGTGTGCATGTGTTTGCATTTCAGTTCAGATTTAAAATCACTCATGTGTATAGTTTGTATAATTCAATCCATGATTGGAGCGGAAACTACCCACAGAGTGAGAGATTATTGTTTGAAGAGTCAGAAAGGGCTTGTATTTGTAACTTTGTAATTTGTAATTAAGCATATCTTAGCTTTCCCACCTTCTAAATCTCAATCAACTGAGCTTAAATTTCTATGGGAAACCAGCAATTATTCAGCAAATAGAATATGCATCCAATAATCATAATTCAGGTAAAAACTCCAGGCCTAGCTAGTTGCTCAGCTTCCAAATTCATCAAGCAATTGACAATTATCCAACATCTGCCTTTAATGTCCTTTCAAACGACAGGTGAAAAATGGCAAAGGAGATAATATAGTGTAGGGGCTATTAACCTGGGGTCTTCTAGCTCCCCGAGGTGCCTGATAATTCAGGGAAACCTGTTAGCTTCATTGGGGAAATATGTTATCTCTTTATTGTCCTCAACCTCCAGTTGAATGGTAGTATATCCTTTAATTATGAATACTGGGGGCCAATCACAGTGCTATTGGCAGTGCCTGTGACTCTATTCCCGAGAGAAACCACAGGGGTTTTCATATCACATTATACTTGTTGCCAATATCACAAAATATCTTTTATACTCAGCACTTCTGCAAATTTATGTTAGTTGTTAGACTCACCACGTTTTGTTATTTAATGCATTAAGCAAGAAACACGTTATATAACAATTTTTAGAATATTCTGATAACTGTATTTTAATATAATTGATTTCCTTTGTAAGCCAATGTATATGTCAAAGGGGTCCACAGGTCAAAAAAGATTAAGAAGCCCCGTTGTAGAGGAGTATGGGGCTTTCATTCCTAAGAGGCTTTGTCAGAGAGTCCAGTGAGGGTCAATAGCCTCCCTTACTCTCTACCCAAATGCATGTCCTCCATCTTGCCCATTGCAGTGCCCCAGAGACTACCAGTAAGAGAGTTCAGTTTGGGCCTGATGTTTCTTCCCTGTTATTAATTAACAGCACACAAGAAAGTAATTCTTAACATAAAAAGAAAAGAAGAATATAATTGACAATAAAGTGGTCACTCTTCCAAGCACTCTGCTAAGTAATTTACTTAAAATCTCATTTACTCCTCTAAAACTCATTTTATATATGACGCTATTGTGTGATTTTTTTTTTTTATAACACTCAACTGGATCCTTTCTAACCTATAACCAGCTAGATAGCTGGGCAGTATTTTTATGTGATACTATTTTTAGTGTGCCCATAATAAAACTCAGGTGTCATTTTGCTTTTCCATTGTGTCAACATGCACCAAAGATACAAAAGCAAAAATGGGTAAAACCTCTGTTGCTTTAACATGAATCCAAGCGGTGGCACCACACTGCATTTGGTAGGCATTGTATTCTTCACCACCATGCACTCACAGTGGGTCCGAGTTTGCCAGGGCTGCTATGTTAAATACCACAGACCAGTCGGCTTAAACCACAGGAATTTATGGTCACAATTTCAGAGGCTAGAAGTCCAACTTCAAGGCATTGGTATGGCCATGCCTTCTCTGTAGCCTGTAGCATTATGATGGTGGCTTGCCAGCTATCCATTACTCAATTTCTGCCCCATCACATGGCCAACTGTCTCCTCCTCTCGCTGACTCTGATGGTGCTTCCCAATTTTCTCTGCTTATAAAGACCCCAGTCATATTGGATTAAGGCCTACCACAATTCATTTTAACTAATGTCATCTTCAATGGTCCTAATGTCATCTTTAACTAATGCCATCTTCAATGGTCCTATTTACAAGTGGCCTCACATCCACAGGAACTGGAGTTAGGACTTGAGCACGTATCTGTGGGGGCAGGATTCACTATAGAACACAATGTAATAAAATGCTGGCTTCTCTTCGGAATGTCTTTGATGAAGCAGTAAAGATTAATGATCTTAATCTACCTTAATTATGGAGTACATGCATTTTAATGTTCTGTGTGAGGAAATGGTAGCATGCGCATATCACTTTGGAGCTATCACGAATAATGCTGCTATGCATATTTGCATATGTCTTTGTACATACATATATTTTCATTTCTCCTGGATAATACTTAGGAGTAGAATTGTTACGTCATATAGTAATTCTGTGTTTAACATTTTGAGAAACATCTCAACTGTTTTCCATAGTGGCTGTACCATCTCACCAGCAAGGAGTGAGAATTCCAATTTCTCCATATCCTCTTCAGCACTTATTATTGTCCAATTTATTGATTATACCTCTTTTAGTGATATCTCATAATGATTTTTATTTGCATTTCCCTAATATACCATTTATATATATTTCTTGGAGAAATGCCTATACAAATTATTCATCCACTTTTAAAACTTTTACTTTTGAAGTACCTATAGATTCATAGGAAGTTGCAAAGACAGTAGAGAATAGCAATGGATTTTAATGTAACAAATCAAGAAAATTTAGTTGATATAGTTTCAGATTTTGCAATGAAACTACTCTTTACCAGATTACCACTTGTTGAGTTGGTTAAACTATCAAAGAAGAAAATACACAATTATCTTAATAGTCTATTGAAATAATCCTTCCTTTTCCAATAATAATTTGTGTAAAGCTAGTTTTTCTTTATATACCTCAAACAAAACAACATCTTGCAACAAACTGAATGCAGAAATAGATATGGGAATCCAGGTGGCTGCTCATAAATTTGTGAAAATGTAAAGCCACATCACTCAAATTATTTTCAAGGAAAATATAGCCCATAGGCATAAAAAATGGTATTTATGTTAACATGTAATGAATTGTTTGTTATTTTAAATGAATTCATAAATAAGCATTAAAATTTTTCTGTTTTAATTTCTAATATGGCAAATACTGATAGATATAAACCACATTAACAAAAGATGTTTAGGATCCTCCATGACTTTAAGCATGTAAAGGGGTCCTGGGCCCAAAGGATTGAGAAAAGCTGATCTAATCTATGAGGATTTACCCTGGGAAGACAAGTCCAGGAAATGGCGATGGCTTTGCCCTCCTTGTGAAGCAAGGCAGGTGATCTGCAGGAAGACAGAGGCAGAAGTGACAAGTTTTCTTACATGCACATATACAGAAACATGCAAAAATCACTGAGAGGAAATAAGAAGGGTGAGCATAGGAGTGTCAATGACCTGTGAACTAAATGCAGTATTATACACATTTTGGAAACTCAAACCCAACAACTTGGCTTGTCCAACACTCAGAACTGGTGTCGTTGCCAAGGCCTTGCACTGAGGCCCTCTTGCTTCTTCTGGTGCTTCCAGTTTATGCAGGGCTTCCAGACTCCTCTCCCTTTCCCACAATGGCCCCAGCCCCTGGGCCTCCTTCCTCTTCTCTCAAACCATCTCCACAACCTCCTCTCCCTCCAGGCTGCAGGGAAGCAGGCAACCTCATCAGCTACCCCTTCCTTGTTCAGTCTAAAAAGAAGTATGCACACCCTTGAAAGTCATGGCTTCATTACTTATAAATGGAAAATAGATAAGGGTAATTCAAATAACCAACATGGAAGGGTTATGGACTTTTAAGAACCACCAAGTCTGCCTCATTTCTAGCACGCCTTCAAGCTCCTGCCAGAAATGAGGCCTTTCTCTACACGCTCTTTTCTTGAGGGCATTTCCCAGCACAGGTGCTATCAGAACCACGAAGTAGCTGTGCCTAACCAGACCAATTTACTTCTCTAAGATCCCCCCTTAACCAGAAGTATTTTCCTACAGGGCCTTTCTTCACAAAAGTGGAAAGATCAAAGCTTAACATTTCAGAGTCTCGTTTTCACCTCGCAAATGGAGGGGGACATGGTCATGAAGTATTCTCATATTAATTGAAGAAATATATATGTAAGCGTTTTTAAAATGCAGAATTCCCTATAAGTGTAAGTACATTTAAAAGCACATTCTCCTACCTAACTCAGAGGGTCGCTGATTATTTCATAAAGTAACAAATGTATCTGACTTTGGGGTAATGCAGCCTAGAAATGCAAAAGTTTCTAAGTAACATTGCTAATATATATACTTGAGAGTCAGAAGGGAATATTCTATAGCCTCTTCATTTTCTAGCCAAGGATACTTGACTTTGATTAATTTAAATATTGAATATGTTTCTTTTTTTTTTTCCTTCTAATGGGTTGGATTTCTCTGAAATATGAATATTTACTTTCTTCATTTTATTTCATGAATTGCTTGGACTCACAATAGAGATAAAGCATACATTAAATAAAGCAGTTGAAATCTTGTGATTTAAAATAATAATAATTATAATAATATAGAAAGAAACTCCTCTCACTTGTGTCAGTAGGCAGACTGAAGGAAGGGGAGGATGGTGGAAAATCCCAATTACAATCACAAAAAACAACAAGCATACCTGTCTGCTATGCTGAGCCTCTCCCTAGGCCCTTAGGCTGGGCATTAAAGACTAAAGGTAACAGATTTTCAGAGATGTGAGTTCTCAAGGGAAAACTTTAGGTCACCATGCCTTAAATGTGGGTGAATGTATTGGGAAAAAAATTCAACTTATTTCAATTGCCTGGACTGTGCGAGGAAGAGAATCAATTTCTAGGTTAACTGGGTCCCAAGCCATATACAGCTGTATAGATTAGATTTTATACCCTGAGATTCATTCTTCAGTAATGGAGAAACCTATGTGGACTTTGGAAATGAGAGAAATCTCTGTCCAAGAAATCTTCCGGAGTAGCATCTGCGTCCTACAGAAGAGATTTACCAGAAGCAGGACAAGTAGGAGTGTGATAATTACAGAAAATGTCTTATTCCACCAGACAGTGCTTTCTTGAAAGCACACAAGAAATTCTAATGTTCAAGGGTCAGCAACAGGCTTACTAGTTGTAATAGATTTTGAGAGAAAACAGCAAAAATAGCCTAGTATTCCTAGTTGCACTTTACTTTCAGACATAATTTCCAGCATTATATTCCCAGTATTTCACACAGCCTTAATTTTGTATTCCTTTTATAAATAAGCAGATCGAGTTTCCATAGTACAATGGATGGAAGGACTTGCTGCATATGACTTGCCTACCCATTTCCACCGTTCTCTCAGCTATTCTATACTTATGAGACCTCAGCTTCCAATCACTAATACCAACCCTTTCATTTTCTGCTACCCATTCATTGAAAAAAAAAAATGTCAAAAAGCAATGAAACATTTAAATAATTGTACAAACAAACAATGCGGTACCAAGGAGGAAGCGTTTACAAAACCGAACCTCTGGAGACAGACAGCAAGCACATCATGAGGCCAAAGGAAAAGTAAATTCATCAAGCTTGAATTGGGCAAATGCAAAGCGTCTAGGGGAGTCAAAATGTAATCAGGCAAGTAAGTATTTGTAAAAAGCTGAAAGCATGGAAGTTGACAACACTTTGATGGGACTGTCTATTGATTTCATTCTGGTTCAGAGACGTCGGTAACTTGCGAACCGCCATGGGATTCCTCGCTGTACTGAACCCTGTGGATCAAAGACTTAGGGGCATTTCCTGTCCAAACCTGAGTTACACGAAGGGGCCATGGATTCAGGTCCACTTCTTTATTCAGGAACTGATTTTCACATGGAACAGCACTTGAAATGACCTTTGAGAAAGGGTGTTCTTAAGTCATTTTATAAACCCAAAAAGCTTTAATACCTTGTTAAATCACCTGCCCTTGGACAGATAATGGGTCAGGCCCGAGGGCTGCACTGAGAAGAGATGCAGGTGAAATTCAAGGCAAGTGCCTACAATAAGAAACTTTCCCTTTCAAGGTCCCCAGAGGAAAACTAATCCTTAAAACGGGAGGGATTGAGGCAGTGGGAAAGCAAAGTTTAACGATTTTTTTTTTTTTTTTAGAATTCCAAGGTTAATTTGAACAAAAAAGCAGTTTGAACTCTTAGGGGACATTGAAAGTCCTGCATTCATATAATTGGACTTGAAAGGTTAACTATCACTGTCCCACACAAAGGGTTTCATAATTATTACCTCAATCAACTTTGAAATTTGACACATAAAAAGTTATTAAATAGAAAGCATTCGTAAGTGCTTGCAGGTTTCTTTATGGGTGTAGGTGGATCTCTTGCAAAAGGAGAAAAGATCCATGTCCAAAGAAAGTCAGAGAGAGTATAACTAATATTCTGTACAAGTGGATGGTGTACCAGGGAATTTGAAGACATTTTCATATACCATATCTCATTTAATCCTGACAACAATCCCCCAAAGTAGATTATTTTATTCCCTCTTTTAGAATAAAGAAATCAAAGCTGAAAATGTTAAGTAACTGGTATAATTTATTTAAGCTAAATTTAGCAGTTTATAAACAGCAGACCCCAGGAATGTTTTACAACAAAGTCCCTACCTGAGAAAATGGGGTATAACACCAAGGCAATTCTGTTTAGGGACAGTACTTGCTTCCAAATCTGAGCTTCTTCATGTATTAGCTGGGGAACCCCAGGTGAGTTATTTCTGAATCTTAGCTTATGCAACTGGAACACAGGATAATAACAGCTATATGCTGAGGTTGTACTGGGTATTCGGGATACTCATGTATTTATATACATATGCATATAATTACAAATGCATATGCATTCACATGTGTACACAATTGTATTTCTCTGTATGAATGTCCCAGCATCTGGCTTAGAGTCAGAGATCCACAAATTAAAAGGAGTTTTAGTAATATTGTTCCAAAGTAATTTAACTAATTAATTTGCTCTAAGCTAGGTAAGGTGGTCTTGACAATGAGTTTACTCCCACTGGATGTCCCCACTCATTCAGTCTGTTCATTTTTTCTTTAAATCAGTTCTTCAATTTAAATTATATTAATCTGAATAAACTTTTAACTGGATTAACAATAATTTCTAACCCATATGCTTACCAACTTTGCAATTTAGGATGATGGTTTGCGTAGCAAAAACAAAGGCAGCACAGAAACTTAAAGAATTCCATTTTTAAATAGCTGGAAAGGGGCCACTGTGCTTTCAGAAAATAATACTTGTCATAGAGATATCTTTTCCTATGCACTTAATTAGTTTTAATCATTGGCATTTTTAAAGCAATCAACGATTTTAGCACTTATCCATTTAAGCTGTTTGTTTGTTTATAGCTGCACCACAGATGGAAACAGAAGTCTAGATAATCCAGTCTCATCATTTGTTTCCAGTTTGGCTTTGTTTGGGAACATCCCAAGGTATCTGGGTTTTCTGCCAATGAAAATTGTATAGCGATTCCTTCATGGATTCCCCCAGGCCAGGGCTAGAAAGGATCTTAGTCCATCACATCAAACTCCTTTATTTACACATAAAGCGACTCAGAGCAGCAGAGGCTCAGTGGCTTCTCATAGGTCAAACTGCTGGTTAGGATAAATTCAGGACGAAACACATGCCAAGCCCAGAGCTCCTTCCATTGCTTGTGGCCAAGTTTCCTAGCTAGGGCAGTGGCAGCTAAGAAAGACAGCAGGCAGGGAGCACATTTTGGACATGGTGAGACTGTAACTTCAAAGTATTTTAATAAGATTTTAGTGGGGCCTAACTCTTGAACTGCACGAATCTTCCCTTGCCTCAATCTTGGGAGCTATGGAAAGAAACCCCTGGCTGCTAAACTGTTCCCTAAATCTTTTCTCTTTGGATTAAAATACTTCAAATCCTTAGACACAGCATGACCTAAAGTTTCCAGGCTATTCTTTCATAAAAGAAGATTTATAAATCCTAAAACTCACCCATTATGCACAACTTATCTTGAATGGTTATACTGAGATATTTCTTTGAGGTTATAAGAAAATATTTTCTCTATAGAAAGTATTGCTCTGGCTGCTTTTAAGATGACTCCCAGTGGACAATGTGTGCACTTCCATTGTCAGGCCAAGTTGGGGGCAGGATCAATATCGGCTTCACAGGATTGTCACTATGTGCCAGACTTTCAGCACCTGGAGTTAAGCTGCAGGGGCATGGTGGGGCCGACATGTCCCTGCAGCAGGGAATCCTCAACCCTCTGAGCTCACTCTGGCAGCAGAGTGGGCCTGTTGGTGGTGACAGGAATTATCTTTGCATGAATTAATAATAATAGCAGGAGTTTTTGGCACTGGAGGAAATAGAACAAATGAACCTATTCAGCTTAGAAGCGGAGAAGGAGAGGTGAGGAAGGAGGACAGGACAGGTGTATATCTTCATACCCTGCTTGCTGAAGTGCTTTTTGAGCTCCTGCAGAGATGGGTTAGGATTGAATGAGTCATGCTGATAAGCCATTGGTGATGTTCTGGCATAAGCACTGTACCTTTCTCATCTCCCCAAACTTTACCCTCAGAAAGGGATTTGGTGCTCTGAGGTCCCAACCAACCACTAGTAGAGAATGGTTGTGGCCATGATAGTGAAGGACACTGGGAGCTGCAGACTTGATGAGATGCTTCAGCCTCGAGCAGGATGTACAGAAGAATGGGCCCAGACTTGCTCCAGCTCATACTTGCAATGTCATGGGGAAGGCACCACGTACCTGATGAAGCTGTGGGGATGTGAGTGGAATGTGCTCTGTTGGGGAGTGCATCATATTCCCCATAAAGACATGTTCAAGTCCTAACCCTTGGTCCTGTTGGTTTGAGCCCATTTGTAAATAGGACCTTTGAAGATGCTATTATTAAAGTGTGGACTCTAAAGTGGAGAGTGCCAGGTGTCTGAAGATTGTCAGAGCACTACAGACTCCAAGAGAGACAGAGCCTGCCTTGACAATATCCTGACTTTGGAATCCCAGCCTCCAAAACCATGAAACAATAAATTCCTGTTGTGTAAGCCAACCAGTGTGTGTTACTTGTCATAGCAGTCCTACCAAACAAAGACAGTGGTTTCATTGTGTCTAGATGCTGGAGAAACTTAGGGACATTTGGATCCCATGTCCAAAGACAGATAACAAGAAATGGAATTGCTACTGACCCTGTGGACTGAACAACAAAAACAACTTCAATGAGTTAATATTCTTGATATATTTCAACATTTCCAGAACCATATGCTCTTTCTGTTGAGCTGATTCTTTTCTAGTGACATCATTCTATGCTTGTGCACAACATATGGGAGGAAGCTCTAACTCTTCCACTCTTCCAGATTTTCCCCATTCCTTCAAGTTTTCCTCATGACCCCATCAGTCACCATGCCCCCTCAGTTTGCCTCCATGTCTTCCATGATTCCTTTTCTGCCCCTACCCAATCTTGTTGCTCCCTGTGTCCCCTGTCCCTCATCCACTTTCCTTTTCTCTAATCACCTCTACTCACCCAATTTCTCCTTTCAAGTCTTCAGAGGATTTGGCTTTTATTGCCCTTAGGTTTAAGCCATGATGACAGGCATCCCTGATGCTTGGATTTCTTCACAGACAAAGGAAGAAACTACTTAGGACCAGCAGTTGTTCAATAATATTTTTGAATCAGTGTGTTTACTGAAGGTTAACTACATATAGTATGCATGAGCTGGTGAACTTTCAGAGCAGTCTAAGATAGAAGAGCCAGCCTCAAGGAGTGGCAAGTTCTCTGCTCCTGGGTGTCTTCAAACATCATTGGGTGGATGACTTAGATAGCAATGTTGTAAGCAGTATTAAAAAATCAGAAAAAGCCTTGCAGCAATTGTAGTATAATGGATACAGCACTGGATTTGGAGTCAGAAAACAGTTGTTTAGTAATCAATCTGTCACCAATTCACTGCATAACTTCAGTAATTCACTTAACTACCCTGAGCCTCCATTTCATCATGTGTAAAATAAAGGTAAGAACACCTATGCTTCCACTTTACAGAGATGGAGTGATGCAAACGAAATACATTAGCTGCAAAGTATTATAAAAATACCAGGTCTGAAAATTTTCTACCATTGTTAATCTAAAAGTGTAGGATCTAATGGAAATTGAAAACAGAATTTCCAGAAATCTGGATAAAATGTTGTCCATGAAGTAGGATAAGGGAATGTACTTCAGGCCAAAATGAAAGAAAGATAAAGGAAACAAAAGACATAAAATTTTGAGTCATGGGTAAGGATGGACCACAAATCTCATATCTCACTTAAAAAAAAAAGAGTTCTCAATAATAATAATAAAATGAAAATAAATAAAAATAAAATCTGTTCTCTAGTCATTTTTTTCTATATAAGTATCTTTGAGAGTGTTTCTCAGGATGGTTAAAAAATAAACAACAAAACAGCAAAGAGTGGGAAAAGCCCTCAGAACTTAATATTTTAATGGGCAATTATTGAGCTTCTGCTCTGAACCAGGTACAAGGCTGAGGGGCAGAAATACCCAGAAGAATGAGGCAGGGCTCCAGCTTACAGAAGACACACTAGACTGGAGGCAGAGAGCAGACCCGGCACTGCTGGAGATGCATCCAGCAGGGGCCACAGGGTGGCACAGAGCTAAGCTGGGCCAGACACTGCCTCTTTTTCACATGCGTCATCACTTTAGTCTACTATTTGCTGAGACACACCTTGTTACTCATATATATATAATACTTGTAATTCTTAAGATTTTTTTTTTGGTGTAAGTCAAAGAGGGGCATAGAATTCTAAACATGGTATGCCTATTAAATAATCCCTCTGAGGGATTTTTAATAGCTTCAAGAGACCAGCCTCAGAATTAAGTTAAAGAATTATATATGCACATATAGACATATTTATATGCATCTTCTAACAAATTGAATTTAATAACAAGTAAATAACACATTTATGACATGGTTTGCTTTATGAGACATTCACCATTTTTCCCAAACCCTTCTTCAATACAAACCTGAAAACTGTACAAAAAGGAAAGCGTATTTTTCTATTTTTGCTTAGGAGGCATTTTTGCAAACACTGTGAAAAGTCTATGAAAAATGTTGGTTATGATGGAACAAACAGGAGAAAATGAATCATATGCTCAACCCAGCAGAGGAAATGCAGTCCCTGGTCAGGCGCCATGCATTCTGGGCCTCAGCCTTAGCCTCTAAACAGCATAATATGGTGTTTCCAGCTTACTGTTTGAAAAGCACCAGGACCCCACATTGTTAAATGCCTGTACTGCTAGTGTAGATGCTGGTGTAGCCCTCTGTAGATGCAGACTTAGCAATAAATGGCAAGGGAGTGAGTCACCAAGACCAAGGCTAAATGGAGAGTAATTACGTCTGAACATGGCCATCTGTAATTGGGATGCAGACTGAAACTTATACATGACCGATTATAGCACTGTAGCCCATTTGGGTCGTTTTATTATTATTAGAAAAAAAACTCATAGATTATGTAGAAGGAAATGGCAGGTCATCTAGCCCCTGAGAGTGCTTTATCCAGTTGAGCAGTAAATGTTTCTACTGCTTCCTGAGAAAGGCAATTCCACGATCTAATAATGGCTATTGCCAGGAACCTGTTTATTCCTGGTGGTCAGCTGACATTTTCCATATTTCATTTCAACCCGTTATTCTTAGAAATTCCATCTACTCAGGACACTCTTTAGTTCAGCCCTAGCCATCCTTCCCTCTGCCCCATAGGAATTAAAAAATATCCCCCAAATTGCTAGAACATAAAAAGCAAGAATCACTCGTAATAAGATCTTAAATTATGGTGAGCATTTCCACATGTTTGCACGTATAATCGCTTTTGATTCTTATGACATTATATAGCAAAGGCATGAGAGGGTGTAAGTTGTTTTATTCATGAAGAAACTGAGGCTGAAAAAGGTTAAGTCATTTGTCCATGTACTTTCATTGTCGAGCTGGGGATTCTGCAAAACCAAGGGGATGCAATAAAGTTCATCATTAAATCATCCGATGCTAATTCTGATCATTGGAAGCTGTGATACCACTTTATTTTGTTAATCCAGTGGCCTTTTCTTCCCATTAGCACTGCAGGAGTCTTTTCTAAAGCATTCTGCCAAGAAAAAATCAGGTCGTCACCCAGAGGCCTTATTACTTGTCTTGCCAATTTTTACCTTCTTCACCTCAAATTGTACCAATAGGAAGGAAGCATCACAAATAGAAGAGACAAGTGTGGATTGTGAAATGTCTTTTCAATTTGCTTGGGATGCATTTCACATTTTTTACTGTGCATTTTCTCTGTGATTAAGTTTAGTTTTGACTGACAATTAAAAAATAAAGAATATTTACATAGCGTTTTAGAATATACAAAGGATGACATTTAAATGCTATCTTACAAGTGTGATAACACTCTGTGAAATACATGGAGTTGATATCATTTTCGTTACTTCAAAGGACTAAAACAAGCTTCAGAGACCTTAAACAACTTTCTTCAGACCACACAGCTCTGAACGTGAGCCTATGCTTTCGACGTCTTATTCCATGTCCTTACTTCTGCATTACGTTACTGCTCAATTGTATTCACTGACCCACAACTAACAGTGTAAAATTGCAGCCAAAAGGGAGATATGAGAGAAACAAGCCCAGGTTGAGAGATCTAAATTCAACACCTCAAACATTGCATTTACTTCCACCTACTTAGGTCCTTTGAAATTTCAAAATTGTGACACAATTACTGATAATTTTGGTTCAGAGGGAAATCTCAAAAAATGAGAGGTGAGCAAAGCGATCTCTCAGTCTTTCCAGCCAAATATTGCAATAATAATAATCCAAATTGTCTTTCACACAGTGACAACTAGTTTATTTTGCATGTGACATCTTGATGATTATGTAAATAGACTGTTGTAGGGAAGAGTGACACTGGAAGAGAATTCAATTCATTAAAATGATAACATGCTTCCTCTGTCATAGACTCAGAGGCTCAGGCACGAAGATGCAATAGCCAAGAACGTGTGGGGAACAAAGGCGAACCGACTGGCGACACTAGATTAGCTAGCCTGGGAACCTCACCAAGATAAATAGAAGCAACTCTCATCGAGGATGAAATAAAATGGTTATTTTGTTTTGGCACTGTGGAGATGATATAAAGTTAAACCCTCTGCCAGCAAAGCTTCAGGAAAAGTAGACTGTCGGACAAATTTAATTGATTTCTTTATGGAAGTAGATGAAAATAGAGCACAGCAGTGAATCCACAGCAATTGTCTTACATTTTACATGGGGCTTTCAGGAAGTAGGATGGCGGGAACACAGCAATAGGGCATTAGTCATTTCTGGGGCAGGAAGGGGAAACTCAGGAAGCCAGAACTCCTACCTGCACTGTACTCTCCGGTACCCTCCAACCTGCTTAGGATAATGGCACTTGTAAGAAAGAGCTTACCTCCATGCTGCCGTGTTTGGTTTAATCATGCTAGCAAGGCAATTGGAGTTCCCTAAATGAAAGGCAGGAGGAAAGTACAAAATAGTGCTATGATCTAGGTTAATGAGCAGGTGGTTGGCAAGCAAAGTGGAGAGGGTCATAGAAAATGGCACCAGACCTGCCCGTGACAAGTGACAAAAGGAGTTCTCTTGGGGCTCCGTGCTCTGGCCAGTTCTGCTTAGTAGTAATAGACGTCATTGTTCCTTGGCATCCTTTTAGCGAAAGTTGTTCTGAGAGTGCAACGTACTTTGCTGGTAGCAGCTCCCTGATTGCCTGCTCCTGTGGGCAGCAGGGAGGTGGGAAACGCTATTTTTTCAGGGTTTTAGTGGAGACACTGAGGCACCATGTACTTACGTGTCTTCTCAATTTCTCCCAGTCTGGCAAACAAAGCCAAGGATAAAAAAAGTGGAAGGTGGGATCTTTATAGCCAAGGAGACATGGCTCCTTTTCTAATATTTTTCACAGCTGCTGTGGGTAAAGAAATAAGAACATCTATGATATACAGTGTGTGTGTGGTCTGTGTGTGGTGGATGTGTCTGGCATATGTGGTGGATGTATGGTATACATGATGTGTGTGGTGTGAGTGTGGTGTGTGTATGGGGTATGTGGTATGTATAGGTGTGTGGTGTGTATAGGTGAGTGTGTGGTGTGTGTGTGATGTGTATATGTGTGTTGTGTATGGGGTGTGTGATGTGTATGTTGTGTTCGGGGTGTATGGGGTATGTGTGATGTGTATATGTGTGTTGTGTATGGGGTGTGTGTGGGGTGTGTGATGTATATATGTGTGTTGTGTATGGATTGTGTGGGATGTGTGATGTGTATATGTGTGCTGTGTATGGGGTGTATGGGGTATGTGATGTGTATATGTGTGTTGTGTATGGGGTGTGAGCGATGTGTATATGTGTGTTGTGTATGGCGTGTGTGA
>JAQZBX010004934.1:44455-58237 GCA_029593785.1 Cabassous unicinctus
TGATGTGTATATGTGTGTTGTGTATGGGGTGTGTGGGGTATGTGATGTGTATATGTGTGCTGTGTATGGGGTGTGTGTGGGGTGTGCGATGTATATATGTATGTTGTGTACGGATTGTGTGGGGTGTGTGATGTGTATATGTGTGTTGTGTATGGGGTGTGTGGGGTATGTGATGTGTATATGTGTGTTGTGTATGGGGTGTGAGCAATGTGTATATGTGTGTTGTGTATGGGGTGTGTGATGTGTATATGTGTGTTGTGTGTGGGGTGTGCAATGTGTATATGTGTGTTGTGTATGGATTGTGTGGGGGGTGTGATATGTATATGTGTGTTGTGTATGGGGTGTGTGATGTGTATATGTGTATTGTGTGTGGGGTGTGTGATGTGTATATGTGTGTCGTGTATGGGTGTGTGCACCTGCTCTCACCCCTCACAGGGCTCTGGAACAGTAACAAGTAACATCCTGTTGTTTCCCTGGTCCTTTTTCAAGTAAGGCCCCACCCCCCGAAAATCCAGGGAAGCTTGTTGCATACGTGCAGGCTCTCGTTGGAAGTGCTGGGGAAAATTAAGGGTGTGTGGGCTTGGAGAGGCAGGGGCAGCCTGGTGAACTAAAGGTTCCCATGGGGCTGGACCCCTGGCCTGGCCCAGAGCGGGCGGAGCCGGAAGCTCCCCACCCCAGAAGGTCTCCAGGCAGCGGAAGAGGGAGAGAGCTTGGGGACATAAAATTGTAAGTGAAGGCAGGATATAAACCTCAAGGAACAGTATGCATGCCAATATAAAATACACATCCCCCTTTGAAAAAACCACAGCCTGGCAGGAACGACCCAGAAATGGTAGTGATATGGTAGTGAGAAATGGTTGTTTTTTCTTTAAATGAAATTTGGTAATTTTCTCTTGGTAACATTACCTTCATAATTATGAATACAAAAAAATTACATAGCATTATCTGTACCTATTATTTGACATACTTTACTACCTCCCATTCTGAATGATTTTATGTGGAATCTCATGTCCTCAACTAAATTCTGAAAGGACAGAACTGTTTATAACTAACTTTGTGCATTTCTCGTAGCGCCCCAAACACAACTTGCACAAAGTCGGCCTCAACATATATGGGAAACCTGACTGCTTCAAAAATCAGAAAAACCCTCGGCTGCACTGGAAGGTCTGAATAAGATGAATTTCACCTATATATATTCAAACTTTTTATTTTGAAATCCTTTTAAACTTACAGGAAATTTGCAAAATAATACATGATCCATATAAAGAACTCCAACACACCTTCCACCCAGATACTCAGCTCTGCCAACTTTTAACATTTTGCCACATTTGCCATATCATTCTATCATCTATCTATCCATTTCTTCCACTCCCTTTCCTCCCTTCATGCATTGATTTGTTTGAGAGAAACAAGCACACATTATACATAAATTAAAGTCGAAATCATATTATTGTTGCATCTTGCATTGATTACATTGAATAATAACATATATAGTCTCCTCTTTCTCATTTGCTGTGTGCCTGCCTGCTGCACACTAGCATCTTTAACTACATGGCCTTTTTCAGCAATAGGAAACAGCTATTAGTAATTCATTTTAAAGATACAGAGGTTGGCATTCAGAGAATTTAAATAACTTGCTCAAGGATTTAACAAGCAGCTCCCAGAGAATCAGCCCTTTTCCAAAGTCCATGTGTGCTCTTTTCACCTAAGGAAACATTACTGGCTCCATACTACCACATTCCTTTAAGATGATAAAATCTAGCCAATCAATACTGTACTAATTATTTATTATGCCTACTGTTGATCTGTCTCTCCCACTAGATGGTAAGCACCAAGGATGCAGGCCTTTTGCTCTGTTTTGTTCGTCTTATAGAACAGTGCTTGGCCCAGAGTTCGCTCTCAAGAGCCACATTTTGAATGAAAACATGTGGCTGCTATGGTTGGAATTGCCTTTAGCTTTTTCAAATCACTCCAGAAGATTGATCTTTCTCTTAACTTCATGGACACCTGTCATTAATGGATGTATGTCTTTGTTTTGCTGTTTAGTTATAAACAAAACCTGCTTCAACAGGTTGATTTAACAGCTCCCATCTCCAAACCAGGTTCCAGTTGATTTTTCATTAATTCTAAATTCAAATGCATCTGTATACTAAATTTCATCTCACCTTTCCAGTATTTCCTATGCAACATCAACACTTTCTTTTTCCTTATTAGTTCTGCTTACTTTCTAACGTATTCCATCATTTTACTTTATTTATCTGTTACCTTCAAAAGAAAGTAAGCTCTGTGAGGGCACAGATTTTTTGTTTGTTTGTTTGCTCTTGATTTCTGAGCTCCTTAAATATAATTTGGGCTCAAACAATATTTGCTGAGTAGATGAACAAAAGGAAAAAAAAAAAAGGAGGAAAACTCATTCTTAAAGACAAAAGCATTTTTAAGAGGGGAGATTTTTTTCTCAACTATTCTGTCAATGTCTTTTAATCAGTCTCCAGAACCTGGCTGCTGAGAGACAAGTTGCTTGGGTTGTTTCAGCTGGTGCATGTTGTTTATTGACAGTTCTGAAAGGCCTTCTCCATCTCATGTTACCGTCTCCACCATCTGAGGTGTGCAGGGGAGGAAATGGAAAGAATTCAGCACACACCACAAATTGGAGCAGTCACAGACCTGGCCCACTTTGGCCTGATTCAAAACTGGCAGAGTAGAGATCTGCATTCTAAGCATGCAATACTATAACCAACCCACGGGGCAAGCACGTGTTCATTCCCTTTTACAGGATGGACTACAAGGCCCAGAGCATTTAGGTAACTTGCCTAAGATTATGGCTAGTCAGAAGCAAAGTACATAGTAGATTTGTTTGAGTCCAGAAAATTATCCCAACCTGCCATACTCAGGAGTTTAATTATACCTGTCAGATGAAGACTGAGTGAATGAATGAATATATGAAGAGGGCTCTGGGTCCCTGCCTACATGATAATCCTCCTTCTTGCATCCTGCCTCCCTCCCTGGCTATCCATTCATATCATTAATTGCACCATAGATGGATGCTCCCCTGATCCAGAAAGGGCTTCAACACCTGGGGAATCCTGTGGCCAGCAACACAGAGGCAATTACCGCACACATCGTTCCGCAAGAAGACGCGAGTGGAGCTGGTCTCTTGAAATCAAATCCAACGGTGTTGAGCCACCCCACAACCCACCCACCGCCCATAGCCCTCTGCCTCATTTCCTTGGGAAGGTCAAGATGGCCCTTCAGCCTGAGTGCCTTACCCTTCAAGAAAGAGGCTTACTTTTCCTTCCAGGGTGGTCAAAGGACGAATCAATAGATTCTCTCAATCATTTTGCAAGCTGGGCTGAATTTAGAGTCCATGAAAATCCCATTTTAACCACTTGGTGATTCTCCGTATTATTTTTAGTTTCTTCTTCTTTTGATCGATGTGTCTGTACACTTAAACTTAAAAGTAAGCATCCTAGGAGATTTGAATAGTGTTCTGATGGCGAGTCTGAAACCAAGTTAGAGGACACACTTGCCATCAAATAAACCCTTTTGGTTTCTTTCTGAAACAAAGAGCCCCTGCAGTACTGAGGGGTGTTTAAACACACCGCTCAGTACTTTTGCTCTTTACTCGTTGTCTTTACACTGGATGAGACAAAATTGATTAAAAGTTCATGTTTACTTCTTGGGACTGAAAATCGTGACAAGGCCATCCTTATCTCAGTTGGTGGAAGAGAGATGTGGCATTGAGAAAGGGAAGGGGCATGGGGAAGAGACTAAAGCAAATGAGCAAAAGAAACAGAAGAGGAATAAAGGAGAATAAAAACATTAGGAAGGGAGCCAATGCAATGGAATAAAGAGAGAAAATAGGAAATGAAGTATGGGGATGGGGTGGAGCGAACAGTTGCAGGCAAAGCAACAATAGCAATAGCAATAGTAATATTAATAGTAATAATAATGGAAGAGGGCAACGTATTTTTTTAAAAAGCCAATTAAAAGTAACAAAGAAATGTGAAAAGAAATGAAGGATGACTAAAGCAATTAAGAATATAAGAAAGTAAAAGGAGAAGGTGCTAGAAGAATTAAAACGCCATCAAAGCATTAGCAACATAGTTTTGTATATTTGCTTAAAAAAATAAAACACTGCTCAGCATACAACAAATTTATCTCTTTTCCTTACCCCTGTGGTGATTTAAAAATCGGTAGCTGAAGAAATAAATAATTACCCTGTCACACTGGATCAAGCCCTCACTTTCACACCAGTTGAGGGTTATGTTTCTTGTTATTCTCCATTTAAAAAAGGGATGTGTCCTTTCAGGGTACAGGACCCCCCTCCTGAGTTTCTCTCTATATTTAATGACTGCAATCAATTATATCCTTCTTTTCTCCCCATGACATTTTGTCAATCATAATTGAGGTGGGTATTTTTGCTATTCTTATTATTATCATTATTATTTTCAGTGACAGACTATCAGAGCTCGGCTTGGTTGATAGGAAATCTATGTGCATCCTGGATAGCAATGCTGATTACTTTGAAGAAACCTGCAGTAAGTGTTCAGACAAAGCAATCATTGAAATTATCCAAAGAAGTAACTAAGGAACACTATATATATGTGTATATATATATATATATTTTTTTTTTTTTAATTAAAAGAAAATAGAAACAATCTTCTTTGGAAAGATGTATTTCATCTGGAAGCTGCTCTCAGAGCACTGTTTGTTCTCAGGAATTAGCCTCTCCTTATTCTGGTCTTAGAAAGAAAGCTGTCACCACTGATCAGAACAGACAGGTAGAACCACCAGCAGATGGGTCTTGGCTAGGCAACATGGGATTGAAGGAAATCTGTGAATGAAGTCCTGAAGGCGGATTAATGGAAAAACCTGCTCCTACAATCTGTTTGTAGGTGAGGAGCCCAGCGCTACTAGGTCTAGAGGGGAGGGGTAGGCAAGAAATCAAAGACTGCTTCTTGCACACTTGAACCAAAGGGTAAACAAGGTGGAGAAATATGGGTTCAACTCACAGTATAAATAAGCATTCTTCTATGAATGTAAGTAGAACCAACACCCCCACCTCACTCAACAAACAAGAAATATTTAGATAAATACCAACCCAATTAAATATTTAATGAGCAGACTCAGATCCTAATGAAATGTTAACATTATCTGAAATAAATCTACATATGTGCATATGTGTTCAAGTATGCCAAGTATTATAATTTGAATATTCCCAAAGACAAGTGGATATGCGTTTAGAAACCTATGAAGCTTTCCATTCTTAGAAAAATTGTAATTATTTGTTTTATGGAAAGTAGAAAATACAACGTGCCCATGCTACATGATGAAGCACCATAGGATTGAACCCATTCCTTCTCTGCGTTAGATCTAAAAGTGAAATAGACTTGCATTTAAACCCTGCCTCTATGACCTTTGTCGAGTCATTCCTGAATCTCGGTTTTCTCTTCGGCACAACAAGAATAGTAATATCAAACTTTCAATTTGTTATATGTACCACTGATTTATACAACACAGGAAAAATGATAACTTTTATACATCTGTTTCTTCATTTATCTAAGAAATGCTCTACTTTGTGCCAAACTCTCTTCTGGGTGCCAGGCCTTCACCACTTATCAAGACATGCTGGGTCCACCAAAAATCACATTTATAGCTGTGCCCCATCAGCGCATGCCAGGATGTCAATAAATAATTGTTGGAATTTGCATGCACTAACACAGATGGGACAGATTTCAACAACTAAAACTTGAGATGTAATAGAGAAAAAGTTTGAAGCACTTTGTATAAGATTCTGCCAAATCAAAACAGGGGTGAAAAAAGCAGACCCCAATTCTCTCAGGTCCTGGTGGGGTGCTGTTCTCAGGACTCTTACTGTCCAAATCCAGAGCGAGTCCAATACAAGGGAGGCACATATTCACGTTGGTTTCGCAGAAGACGGGGCACAAGAGTCCTTTGCAATAACTTCTTCCCCGTGAACCCGAAGCCCAGCATGCCCTCATGGAGAGGAGCCTCACTGCCCCACAGAGGAGGGAAGTCACGATGACAGATGTGCTGTCGTTCAACGCATGATCTCCGAAGTCTCCCAGCAGCTCCTTGGAGTAACCCCTGTAAGCTCAGAGTTCAGGGGCGTCTAGGTATGTCTCTTTAACACTGTCAGTCAAGGCTACCCAGGAACCATCATTACTCAGAATTTCACCTTGCAAATAAATAGCTCTGAACTGCAGCCAGAAGCAATAGAATCTCTCAAAGACATTATCTGGAAATGGTCCGTGGACGGTACCTCAAGTTCCATTAATCATCCTCGTGCTTACAGTACTCCTTAATGGGTTTTATGGTTTATCCTTTGAACGCCAACAAAGAGTGTGATTTTTCCTGGCTTCTTCTATTAAACAGAAATCAATATCTAATATAAATGTGCCGACGGTAGGATATTTGGAAAGGCCACGCATGTGCTAGTGCTCCAGTTTTATCTTTCCCTGCTCAGAATCGAAGGTGGAGATGAGGGGATCCAAAGAAAAGGCAAATGTGCCTGCTGCTTCATAAGGAGGCAGGGCATAACAGCATTGAGGAAGAAGCACAAACCTCCTGCCAATCTGGATCTTTGGGGGTAAAGGATGTGGATTTTGCTTTTTAAGACAGTCAGGGTTGGGAAAGGGCCTATAACCACAGACTGTTAAAGTAAACAAAGCAAAAAGATGTGTAATTTTCTCCAGGGAGTGAGTTTTAATAAAGGGATGTGCTTGATAGCAGTAGCCCTTGATGCAGAAAAAAAGCAGGTACTTCGCTTCAGATTTCTCTATCGAATGAAACAGAAATCTGGTTAAACTACCTCATCTCTTCTCCGTGGGATGAGAGACAGCAGTAGCCTTTTATAAGTGATAAATGCCCCACAAAGTGAGAAGCAGCAGTACATTCTTCAGAGATAGATGTGCAAAATGCTGCTTTTCAACCTGCAGAGAAAGTTTGAACAATTCAGTTCTGAAATTCACAGTCAGCATTTTTGATGGCAGTCATTGACGGGAACTGAGCTGGCCAAAAAATAAGCTTTTATAGTAGAAAGCCATCAATGAAAAGTTGTTTGTTTTTCTTTTAATTAAATGGTGATGCAATACTCACTTGAATGAGGGTAAAGGGAAAGGTGAAGGAAACTTACTATAATGAAGAATTAAACCATGGTATCAAATAATGACCTTGACAAAGAGCAGCTGTGGACACCAGGCAGGCTGGATGGAGTCTGGTCCCAGCTTGCTGCCACCTAATTTTGTGAACCTCAGGAGTTCAACTGGCTTCTCAGTTCTTAATTCTTGTCTGTAAAAAGGGGCAGCAACAGTCATCTGACTTACCTCAGGGACTTGTCCTAAGAGTCTTCATAGGAATATGTAAAAGATTAAAAGCAAGTTCCTTAGATCTCAAAGCCTCCCCCCAGAAGCTCTCCTAGTTGGAGACCTCAGTTCCTTCTGTGTGAAGTTGGCTGGAAGGAAAGCTAGCATGGTTCTTTCGCTAGACTCAGGGCATTTCTCATGAGAATCTGCTCTGATACTTCTAACTTCTCCCTACCCCCACCCAGGCTTCACTTCTATATCCAATCTTAAATCTGGGGCCGTGCAAAGCAACTTTTCCTCAGAAAGCTGGAGGAACTAAACACTAGTGGCTGAACCAATGCAAATTATAATGATCAAGTCTAGAAATATGGCCAAAAGAATATGGTCTAGAAGCTTCTATTCTAAGTGTTTGGCATTTTATTTCATTGTTTGATCTGACAATAATGTCAGATAATATGAAGAATAATAACATGAATAATGGCATGGATTTATGCACAGTGTGATAGAAGATTTTATATTGGCTGGTATAGGTCTCTGATGGTGACTGGCTTGGGAAATACCGATCATAAATTTCAGATCTGGAACATTCAAGCATTGTCTATAGGCATGATGACTAAGGAGGGCATAGAGCAAGTTTAGAATTCAAGGATCTCAGCATTAAGTGCTTCGTATTCTATTTTGCATAACTATGGTTAAAAAGCAAACTCATCAAAGGCTTAGGTGAATTGATGGCCTGCATGGGAAGCTGAAATCATCATTTAATGCGAGTGACAAGAGGCATCACAATAACAATTTTTCAACACACCTCACTTCACATGGCTCAGTGGGAGGTACTTTATACAAATGAAATTAAAATAAGTAAGTTATTCTCCTTGGAGCCAAAAATCTAAAACAAAGCAAAATGGAAGCCACTGACTCCAATTTCATTTTTATTCCACAGATATTTATGAAGCATATTCTGTATTAGAGACTTTGAACTAGCCACTTAGATAAGAAAGATATTTGAAATATTGGTAATTAAAGTATGGAAAGAGTGTAGCCAATGCTACAGAGTTCTGCTTAGCCTAAAGACAAATAAGGCATGGGAGGATAAATAAATCAACTGAAGACAACCCATGACCTTCTCTATATTATACAGAGAAAGACAGAAACGCTTCGGCATGTTTTAAAAACAAGATGAGGTGTTATTAGGAAGGAAGATTTAAAATAGAAGTAAGGCTTTGCAAGTAATTAGTAGCAGTCCATGAACTGAGTTACATTTTGCAAAATTAAAGTGGGAAAGTTACCGGGAAAGTGAACTTCTTCCTTCAGAGCAACATTTTGTGATAAAAATATGATGGATGAGAATAACAAACTTCAGTGTGAAGTTACTCTGAACATCTATTAAAATTGTTGTCCTGAGAAACTATAAAACAAGTCCCAGATAACAGTTATTTTCAGACAGAGCATAATGAGTTAACTCAGAGTGTAGATCGGGGTGAAAAACTAGATTTTTCTTCTACTTGCATTTGTAATAATAGTGAAATATATTTGAAAAGCCTATTTCATGCATAAACCATTTTGGGAAAGTAAATAAGCAAAAACACACAATTTTTTCCATAATACCTATGGTAATTCAGGAATTTGGGTCATTTTGAGTCCCATTTTATAGAAGGATAAAGTGAAATTTCAGAGATATGCCAAGCACACGTTTACTTCTCTCCAGAATTACTCTCCACTCCCAATTTGCATAATGATAATCCAGCTCAATTTCCAGATGGACATGAAATATCCTCTAATTTTTCTTAAATCCTTTACTTCCAAATCCTTTCACCAATCATTTCATTATATTCCTCCCTCTTTTCATGGTCTCTTAACTTCTCTCTTTCAGCTCCTCAGACTTTCTCCAATCAGTTGGTAAATCCACCAAGAATATGAAATTAAATCATTAAAACCTGCACATACTCCTACACACCCACAGCTGATATGCTCTTCTGAGTGTCTACGATATATTGTTAAAACTCTTACAAATCTAAGGGTGCCTATGCCTACCTATCTCTTTCAGGTGGCAAACCCAGTAGACCTTATCTTTTGAGTCACTGGCTGTCTTATCTCCCTCCATTATGATATCACACAGATAGTCAGTGTTCAAAAAAAAATCTGAGTTGATTATAACAATGAGTGAGAACCACATGGATGCATTTGAGGTACACAGCAGCCAAGCAGACGTAGGGACATGGGTTGGCCATTTCTGATGCTCAGCTCCAGGTAAGGCAGTGGACTATAGAACAGCATTAGCACATTTTACAAAAAGTCAATTAAAATCTATGAAATAAAGTGAACGCCCACAAGGAAATGTGAGTTGGGAAATGAACTGGTTAGCATTTACAGTAATTACTAGAGATTACTACCAAATTACTAGCCAAATTACTGGTAGAATGATCATATTATTCTACTCCTTGTAATAATGTTACATACCAATTTCAAGTAATTGTACATAATTCCCTTGACTGAGTCCAGATAGTAATTTGAAACTGACACCCATCAGAGTCTCCATCTTTCCTCCTCTACTATGCAACGGAGTTTTATATTGCTTTAACCTGAAGACAACATGCTCCATCCCCACCCTCCAATCCCCGTTTTTGTCGTGATTGGCCAGAGTATAATCACAGTGGAATACAAAGCTGGAAATTGTGTTGTTAGGGGGTCAGCCTTACAATTGCATGGCTGTTCTCATGCCACAATTTGAAGGGGCTTCAGACCAGCTGTCCGGTACCCCGGAACCAGCACTGCCTGAAATACCACCCTCTAAGCTTTGTTCAGATGAAGAAATTCACTTGATATCTATTTCCAGGGATATCTGGGAGACGATGTGACCTCTGGCTCTAGAGAAAAATGTCTAAATTGGAAGGAAAAAGGGGAAGGGGGTGAAGGTCCATGTTCTGGGTTTGGGTTCCCGAAGCAGATGCTGAATTGCAGTCTGGGGTTCAAGATGTTTATGAGGGACCCGCTTTGAACAAGGCAGAGGCAAGATTCAGGGTCAGGCAGAGACAGGCATTGACCCAGCAATGCTTTGGACAGCCTGTGGAGTCCCAGAGAAATAACACCGTCCATCACCGTGGCTCATGTTGGGCCAAAGTGGCAGGAACTTTCCCCCGCCTTCCTGGGTCACGGGTATGAGCTGCCTTGAGAAGGGCAGGATGAAGCCAGGAAGGTGACAGTCTCACTGCAACTAAGAGGACCCTGGAGGAGCTGACAACTGAGCCTGTCTTCTGACCACACTCCCTACATCTGGGCAGACCCTGAAGTGAGATCTGGGCAAGGGTGCATCTCTGGGCATAATGACCAGGTCAGAGTGCTGTCCTAAATAAACTTTTACTGCATACTTTTATTTAGGATGAGACCTTGTATTAAAAACTGGGGAAGATCCTTAGTTTATTTTATTTTTTTTAAGTTTTTCTTTCTTCAGAAAAGAAGAAATGGCACGGCCAGCTCCGTTATAAAAGATACACCAGTGATTGCAAAAATGTTGTTTTCTTTTCAAATCGGCCTAAACTGAATTTCCAATTTAGCAGCCCCAACTGTGACTGTGCAGTTGCTTGCATTTGTAGTGCTGAAAAGTTGTGTTCACAGATAAGAGAGAACCATCTAACATAAGGCTACCACATTTCCCCCTTCTCCAAATCTGGGAAATGTGACTAATTTGCATATTTAGCATACATTTGCATTCTGTGTTCAATAGCCCCTAACTCTAATTATGTAAAATAAGATAAATTAGTACATCTCACTGTCATTGCTTTCTAGCCCTGTGGTTAGGGGCTAAGGAGACTTAACCCAACTTTTCCCTCCTTTTTCTGACTTTTTCCCTTCCAGAACGAAGTTGTTCGGTATTCAGGCTGGAGACATTTCAAGGAAAATCCCCAACTGTGGAGGACAGGGGAAAAGGCAAAAGAAAAAGGAATGACCAATAACATTCAGAACTAGGGATTTGCATTTCCCAACCTACTAAGTAATTTTAAAATGCCAACTTGATCTAATAATAAATGAAAACTGAATTGTGTAAATATTTTCATAAGAAAATATAAGGCAAAGTGCTTTAAAGCAAAACAAAAGTAGTACAAAACCAAATCCAGTTCATCATGCTTCCGGCAACATGCAAATTCCTATCAGGATAAAAATAAATGAGAAATGGGTCAGCAAAGCAACAGGAGCCTTAGATGAAGGTGGTAAATGGCTAGGTGAAGACTGTCCTTCATTCTGTGCCAGGCTCTGCTATTGTGGGTTATCTTGACATTGCACCAGACAGATGCATGGTGTTTCTAGAACATTCTGGAATCTTGACATTCATCAACATGCCCTGTCCATCATGTCTTACTGACTCCCACCCTACCCCTTTACCTCATCTCATGAATATTTACGAAGCATTTCCCATGTGTTAGGAAACCCACTGGGGTTGAAGATATGAAGATGAACAAGAAATACAGACCCAGCTTGCCAGGAAAGTCACACGGAAAACTGATTGTGAAGAAAATGTTCACAACGTAATAAGTGCTGGAAGAGAGGCATGTGAAAAGTATGATGAGTGCACACACAACCAAATGCCTAAATCTCCTTGAGAAGGAGTGGAAAAGCAGCTGAGAAGAGGCCACGAGAGGCTTCTAAGGGGAGGGAATGCTTCATCTTGCTCAAACTGGAAGAATAAGGAATTTAATACAATGAAACAATGGCAGAAGGGGCTGGAGGGTTTGGGGGTTCCAGCCAGCAGGAATTAGGGAATTATGGGCATAAAAGCACTTGCATCCCTGCATTTGAGTGCTCAATGAATAGTTCCAAAAAATGCACAATGTGTTTATGAGAATAAAAAGAAAGGAACTTCAGCTGGAATGGTTAGGAAAGGTGCAGAGGAGGTGAGACTTTCATTTTAAAGCCAGAATGGCCAGATCTGAGGGCAAAACACCCCCAGGAGAGAGACACAGCAGAGGGTTTATTCAAGAAATGAATTTACTGAAGCCATGTGAAGGCAGTGGTAAAATAGAGATGGCCATGTCTAAAGAAAGCATTTTGTAAGTGGTGGAGGCCATTTAAGTTTTTGTTCTGCTTTTTAGAGGCGAAGAAGCGATCATATTAAATAGCTATTTCGGGTCAGGCACTGCACTAGGCACACATACGTAATCATTCTTCATGGAAGGCGTAGATGGGTGAATTCGGAAAACACCTTCAGAGATTAATTAGCCCTGGAGACAAGAAGGCTATTGTAGAAACTCTAAGGAAGCTGCTGTAATACTCCAGGTGTTAAGGGATTAAAGCTCTGAGCTAGGCTAGTTCCGGTGGGAATAACAATAAAGGACAGGTACAAATGGCATTTGAAGAAGGGCTTATACAGCATCATTGAATTAAGGTTGGGCTGCTAAACAAGAATGATGCAGAAGCTTTGAGTCTGATTAAATAGGGGAATGACAGTAACAGGGAAATGAGGAAGATGGGCAAAATCACGGAGAAGGCAATGAACATTAATTACAGGTATTGAGTAGTTACCTGTCAATTTTACATTCATTAGCTCATTGAATCAACATAAAATCCCTATAAGTTTATCCCCAATTTCCAGATGAAGGGATTGCATATCAGGGATGTTTTGCAGATTGCTCAATTGCACAGGAATAGTATATTGGAGAGCCAAAACCAAATCCTAGATCTACATCCAAGTTCTATGTGAGCTTTTTTCAGTATGCCTCACATGTTGTGTTTGGACTTAGACGTGGTAAGTTTGAGATAGTAACAGAACATGTAATAGGAAATAGCTAGTGAGCAGTTAGATGTAATAGGACCATAGATTTATAGTGCTGGAAGGCATCTTTAAAATTACATAATCATAGAACTAAAGTTCCATAAAAGATTAAAGCCAGGGTTAGCCATTTGGAAAAAACTCACACTAGCAGATAAGTGAGATCACCATGTGAGAAAGAATACATATTAGAGGGCTAATGACTGCCCTTTGGGTGTGCCTACCTTTTAGGAACAAGGCTCCCTAATAAGATAAGGCAGAAGCTTCTGGAAAAGGAAGCAGATAGTAAAGGACCCATCATGTCAGGAAAGGCAGATTTTTAAGAAAAGGGTAGTCAAGAAGTCAAAGAAAATAAAGACTGAGAAAAGGTAACTGCGGATGGCTGTTAGTAGAATGTTGGTTGTTATTGAAAGGACTTGCCAAAGAAACAAGGAAAATAATGTAAGGAGATAAATATCAGATCAGAATGATTACCTGGAATTTCTTTATTTGACTGGATCTTGGGAAAGAAAAGAAAATTAATATACCAAGTTACAAAACAGCTTAAGATTTTCGTTTGTTCATGTGAAAACTGTTTACTGCCATATATAAATTCAGAGTGATCCTTATAGTTTTGTACAGTATTTCAACAGTGACCACAAGTAAAAGTTTAAGAGACTTGCCATCTTGTTATGCCAAAAAAAAAAAAAAAAAAAA
>JAQZBX010004935.1:0-48639 GCA_029593785.1 Cabassous unicinctus
TGAGTTCATATTATGGAAACCAAAAACAATACCCAAATTCTGTCCCCACAGATGCTAAGAACTTTAATAAGATGATTTTACAATAGAAGGTTGTGATGTCAAAGCTACCAGGAAATAGATGGATCCCTCAAAAGTTAATGCCAGTGTTAGTCTAGGCACCTGTGAATATGACAAAGAGCAAACTAATTGTAGAAATAAATTGAAACTGTTTCTGAAGAAACAGTCTACTCTATTTCAATAAACGCATGTCCAAGTTAGACAAGTCTATGCCAGAAAAGATACCTACCTTGTTATCAAAACTTTGTCCTCTCATAAATGTTGATTACTGGCATAATGAAATTGGAGTCATTGTTTATTTTAAAAGTGTTTCCTACAAATTCTTATTTCAATTTTACTTTTATCTTATTCCATAGACTTCAGAATATTTTAAGTCATAAAGCAGAAGCAAATGTTTGCCAAAATTCAGTATTTGTATGAAAAAAATTGTATGATAAAATGTATGTATGATAAAATAATACTCATATGTAAAGTCAAATAACTTTGGGATAGCAGGGCTATATATATTACATAGTAACTGGGTGCATATGTTTGGAAATGTAATTTACTTCCCTGAGACTCAGTACTCATGTTCCTCAATGGAAGCCATGTGTTAACATGATTACAAAAGAAGAAGGAAAAAATTAGTTTTCACTAGGTCCCTAGGCAAATTTGTATAAAAATTCACCTCTTTTTTACTGTCTGGATAATTCAATGTACTCAGAACTGAATATTGTCAAATCACTTGTAAGGTTTGGATAAGTTATTTATCCTTGTCTATTACTACTCAAAGTGTGGACCATGGAATCATGAGAATCAACATCACCTGGGAGCTTGTTAGGAATACAAATTCTCAGGCCCCATTTCAGTCATGCAGAATCAAATCTTGGGGTTTCATCAGAAATCTGCATTTTAACAATATCTCCAGGTGAGTTTTTCACTCTAAGGTTTGAGAAACTATGTAATAGACCAACAAATGCATTACTTGTCTATAAAGAAATTTTAAGGTTTAATTTTGTATCAGGTATTTAAGGAAATATTTATTAGGTGAATCTTCTCTGTCATGTTTGAACAGCTCTCTTGGAAATCAAGGTTATTCTATGGCTAATATACAAAATGATTTAAATGTTTTATTATGGCAACCAAAGAATTCAAGTCAAATTTAATTTAAATTATTCTTTTGTCAAAAGATTTCTAAGCTTTGTAGATACATAGTCTTTACTCAAAGGCAAAATGAATCCAATCTCTAGTATATCCTTAATAGACAAATAAAGGATTCAGTAACTGTTGAAACAAATCTAATTTTTAAAAATAGATGCTGCTTTAGTTATTTAGGAGTATCAAAGGATTTCCTTCCTCCCTCAGTCCCTTTCTTCCTCCCTCCCTCCCTGCCCCCTTCCATCCTTCCTTCCTTTCGTCCTTCTTTACTTTCTTCCTGCCCTTCTCTGCTCACTCCTTCCCTCCCTTCATTGCTTCCCTTCTTTTCTTCCCTCACTTATCACTTCACCAATTTACTTAACCAATGTTATAAGCACTATTCTAATAGGTCTATGACAAACATGGCTTAGTGAATACAAAGTAAATTCATACTCCAAAGGTACCATCAAACAAGAACAACAATAAACTACCAAGTAAGAGAAATTGATAGATGTTAATAAACACATTTAAAAAGTACAATTACAGTTAACTCACCCCTACTTTTGGTTGGAATATCAAAATGTAGGCATTATTCCACCCATTATTTTCTGAGTCAACAATATAGGAGGTGTGGGGATTATGTATGAAGGTGAGAAATAAGAATAATGGACCATAAACACAGGAGTGGCTATCTTGTGTTATTTATGGTCTCAGAATGCAGGAGCAGTAGGTCATTTTAGAAGACTGATGGACCAGAACATGTCCTCATATTTTATAATTAAGTAAGACAGCTATCCGACCCTCTATAACCAAACACTATGCTCTTTCAAAATGCCAGAGTCTTTCATTTATAAGGGAAATATCAACAAAAAACTTCGGCAGTATCACAAGTGTGGCATTAAATTGGTGGCATAAGGATGTGACTCATGAACAGGTATTTATAGTGATATTTATGCTGTATTTTCCTTCTTATTCTCCTCCTTCTCATCTTCCTTCATTTCTTCTACAATGAAAGCATGGTCTAAAGTCCAAGACAAAAATCCATGTGGCTTACTTATTTAACTAAAGAAACATCTTGGTTTGTGTAACTCTTTGAATTACTAAGATGAAGCATACATATTGCAGCTGACAAATAGGGAACCAGTTGACTGCCTACCAGATAACACAGTATCGCCTGAGGACTGGAGACCCTGTTCCTGCACCAAGATGCTTATCTTACATAGCAGTTTGGCGTTATTTATGAATGCAAAAAATAAATGTTGGATTATGTTTGTAAAATGATCTGCTTTTCTGGACATATTAGATTATATTGGATTCAGAGGTTTCACTTTTTCTTGATTAAATAATGATTGGGGCTTTGATTGGGCCATGTCAGTAAGATGTTGAGTCCTTGCCCCCTTGGTGGCTGGGGACTCACAGAGAAACCACACCACAGAGAAGGGAGGTTGGAGTTTTTGAGCTGGAGCCCCCAGTAAGAAAACACACAAGAGAAGAACAAGAGGAATAGAGACAGCTCCTTAGACATGGCAGAGGCCCCAGGAAGAGAGAGGAGTTATTTGTCTGATAGTCTATAGCTGGCCTTGTGGAGAAAGCAGAACAGCTGAAGTCGGCAGCCTTCTTGCTCCATCACGTGGCAACAGACTTTGGAAAGAGAAGTAACTTATGCTTTATGGCCTGGTAACTATAAGCTACTACCCCAAATAAATACCCTTTATAAAAGCCAACAGGTTTCTGGTATTTTGTATCAGCACCCCTTTGGCTGACTAATATACCTTATAATATGTGAACAGACAAAGTTAAAGGGATTTGCGGGTAGACAAACTCAGGAAAAGGTTGGATATGTGTCTAAATTTGGGAGAAGAAAGTGGACACTGGAGTTACAGATTTGGGAGTTGCTACCTTATTGATCATAATTCAAACTGTGAAGGTAAAATAATCATGCAGGAATGATGTGTAGAGTCAGAAGAGAAGTAGCTGAGGACAGAATTCCTAGATAGCACTGATGTAATATGAGGGAGAAAACAGAGAAGTCAATAAAGCCTCCTAGAAGTTAATATCAGAAGAGATGTGAATTTTGAGGCAATCTGTGTATTGTGGAAACTAAGGGGATAAAATTTTAAGAAGGAAAGCTTACTCACCATAAACAGATGTTGCAGCAACCTTGGAGGTTTGCTAAATTTCATTAAGCTATACTTTTCTTACCTGAAAGCTGGTATAATAATTGTTGGGACCAGATTAAATGAGAATGTATATAAATCACATTGCAAATAGAAATTGTTCAAATATAAACATTGGGCATTTCTCTAGCACTGAGGGATTAAACCAAGCACCAATCAATGATGCATTTGGAAAAAGACCTTTACCAAGAAGGGGAAACATTAAATACAAAAGAGTTTTTATGGCTAAGAGATTTCAAAGTGAGTTGGGAGGTCATTCCAGAGGTTACACTTATTCACCTTTCAGGCAGATCTCACTGACTGCCACAGCAAAGAAAGCCTCAAGCAGGGGTGCTCCTGAGGCTCTAGAAACATCCAGACACTATAGGCAAGAAACACAACCATGTGAAATCAGCACCACGTTGGTGGGCCTTACCTTGGAATATATGATAACCTATTTCCCCAATGTAAGAGAGTTAGACTCATTTTTCCCCCTATATATGATTCTTCTACCCCTTTAATTTGAACCTATAATTAGTACTATACCCATTAAATATGTGTCCCAGAGACTTAAAGCTTCAGTCTCTATTATGCCGGTTGAGCCCTGAATCTCAGCAGAGTTGCTTCCAACACCTGTTCTCCAGTTCATTGGACTCAACCAGGACAACTAACAAAATTCTGATGATAGACAACTCCCATCCCAAAAAAGCAAAGAGTATCTACAACTGCAAGCAAAAGAGTTGCTTCCATCTGCCTCATAAGATCTAAGCCCTCTCTCAATCTGAAGCAGAGCAGGCATTACCATCCCCAAATCCTCAAGACTGAGGAATGAACAAACATAAGGGCTGAATGCAACCATGGGCCAAAGTAGATTTATTATTATTGTGGTAAAGGAAGAACTTGTAATATAGATATAAAGACAATGTTTTCCAGATGTTCTGAGGGGAGAGGGAGGGAAGAATAGGTGAAACATAGGGCATTTTTAGGGCATTGGGATTTTTCTAAATGATTTTGCAATGATGGATATAGACCATTATACTATTTGTCAAAACCTATAAAACTGTACAGTGCAAAGTGTAAACCATAATGTAAACTATAGATCTCAGTTAGTAGCAATGCTACAATATTTGTTCATCAATTGTAACAAATGTACCACACTAAAGTAAGATGTCATTAATAGGGAAAAATGTGAAAGGGGTGTGGTGGTGGGAATCCCTTATCTTTCCACGTAACTTTTCTGTAATCTAAAACTTCTTTAAAAATAAAGTTTATTATGTGAAAAAAAAAGAAAAATTGGGTAGTATCATGAGATATTTACCAGCCTAATCTTCATTAGGAAAAAATCATTTTAATTTTTAAGAAGTCCCTAAGAATAAAGGATGAAATGGAAACCAAAACTTATTTGGAAAGGATGAGGGTCCCTTTAACTTTAAAACTAGAAGGAGGGAGAGAGTTAGAAATCTGATCAGACATAAATCAACTTATAAAACAGTGAGGGTGGGAACTTGAGGCAGCTATGCCTAATCAACACAAGTTTTCTTTATGAAATAGGAGGAAGGTTGTTTTCTGGAACTGACTATTGGATGAGCTAGGTTGAATGCTTCAGAAATTAATGTTTTTAAACAGGAAAAAACATTGAAGGAAAAGGGAAAGGTATTTGACCAATACAAGGAAAAGATTTGGTAAGCAATGCTGCATTTTAAATAAGGTTAGAAAACTATAACACAAACTTTTCTTTTTTTTTTAAAGAAGAAGTGAGTTTCCTTGGAGAACATCAGTGTAAGTAATCTAAGGTTTTTACAAGATTGAAATTTCACCTAGTAAGGTTATTTAAAGCTAGAAGTTCACAGGAGTTACTGGATTATTGCAAGTATATACTGAATGATAAATATAAAATTCTGAATTAGAAGAAAATGAAATAAAATAAAAAATGAACAGATGAATACAAGGATATTGAAAGAGCAAAGGCCTGGATATTTCTATAAGGTCAAAGTGAAATATCTTTGCTTCCACCTTTGCCTCCATTTCAAAATATAAATCAGATCATATCATTCTCCAATAGCTTCCATCTCAATCCAAGGTCTAAACCTAAACTACAGAGCTTTTAAAACCTTTGCCCCCCTTTCCCTTTGCCTCAGTTTTTTCTATCCACTAATCACCTTCTTCTCTACCCCATTGGTCCCCTTGAAGTTTCCTCAAACATAATAAACACATTCCGACGGCAGTTAATTTGCACTTGCTATTGTTTCTCCTTGGAATAGTTTTCCTCCATGGTTGTTCTCAAACTTAATTCATATCTTTTCTAAAACATCACTCCACGAGAAAGGCCACTGTCAGTCAGAAAGACACCTAAAGACATGGTAACCCCTTCCAATACAGATGTCAGCGTTGGCAGCAAAAGCATGACTCGCGCAGGTTCTGATAGATGTTTTACTCACATGGAGAGAAGATAGAACAAGGTCAGCTTCACTAGTGGGTGTCAGTTCCCCATAGGCAGGGAGTGTAAGTCACAGCACTCCTCTCTTGTGTTTGTGTGCTGCCACAGTGGTGGAAACCCACTCATTCCCTGCCAGGGACAGATATACAACTGGTGTATAAACTGGATGTCATAAAACATGCCCACCAGAGTCACACTGTCTCCAGTGAATGTTTACATAAGCTTGGCACAACAGGGGAAGGAAAGTACCAGTAGTCCCCTTAGCTACTAGGGGTTGTGTTTTAGCCTGCCAGGCTGACACATCTGGTTCTGAACACAGGATGTATTTGTGGATTCCAGGGAAAGGCTACAGACTGCTTTAAGACTGCCCCCTAGCACATCCATCCTTGACTATCCTATTTAAAACTGTCTATGCCCTTGACCTGTCTTTTACTTCTTTAGGACTCTTATCACCCCATGAGGTATCATGAATTGTCTACTTGTCTGCTTCTCCCAACTAGAATGCAAGCTCCATGAAGGCAGGATTTCTGTCCCTTTTATTTCCTGCTGTATCTTTCGTGTCTAAAACGGTGCTTGCCAGCTATATTTGCCAATAAATATTTGTTGAATTAAAGTCTTTGATGATAACAGTGAAGGCTTTAGAAGATTTATGTTTTCAATGCCTGCCTAACTCCTTCTGGAGTAACACTGGAAGTATTCTCCAAGCACGTATGAACCGAGACAGGAACTGCAAGGACCCCAGAGAAGGTTTAAAGTGGCAAATGGGACCAGGAACAAATTAGGGAAATGCTAGAATAAATAGCTCAAACAATACACCTGAGGTTGGGAACCATATATTTATAGGACGAGAAATATGCCAGACTAAGTTGGAAACAATTGACCTCAAAAACCTTTAATATAAAATTGCTTCAAGGCTAACCAAGCTGGGAAAAAGAAGGGGTTAAATAAATGGTTATGCTCATTTAGTCTGCAAATATGAAAAATATAAATAAAGACCATACACGTAAGATTGTGCTAGAAATTTATTTCTTTGGAAAGGAAAAGCACATTTCCATAACTCAGAAACAGCAGTGAAAACAGCTTACCAGCTTGAAACTGCAGCCATCTTACAAACATGATTAGGAAGGCAAGTATCACAAACCAAAGAGATTATACAGCATGGGCGCGCTTTTACTCTGCTTCTCTTTTTGGTAATTCTGCCCAAACATGCTGATAATGTGGTGTGATAGGAAAGATGAGAAAACACATGTAGAAATTGGATTTTCCAATCAAACCTATTCAGAAAAAAAAAACAAAAAAACACATAGTTTATGAAATTTTTAATCCTGTAAGTATATATACATTCTGCCCTGTTGCAGAATAGTTATTTATAGATTGTTTCAGTTAACGTAATCCAGGGCCCAAACAGTATCTAACAGAGTAGATACTGTTAAATATGTCGATTGAGTATCTGAATGCATGAAAATTAGCATCCAGCTTCTGCAATTTATTACACAAAAAGCAGTTATCTTTACACATCCATTGAGAAATGCTTACTCATTTCAACAGATGTCGATGGAACACTAATTATTCTTATTGATCCCAGTAGTTTTGGTGGGCATTGGAAGATGTTACTACTTTCAATAATTAGAATGTATTGATCTACTTGAAATCTAAATTTACCCAAACAATTTTGTTAGTAAAATTGCCTTGAGCAACTGAAGAGCAACTTTCTTTAACATTCATTTTAAAATTAAATCCATCACAATTGTATTGTTAGTATTCTTTCACCTCCATATCGCCTTGATAATGGCCCTGTAAATGTCATTGGTTTCTGCCTTAAAATGACATCTTGCCATTTCTAATTATCTTACAAAACAGTTTAGTGGAATCTCTGGTCACCTGGCTTTTTGTGCTACCACCCAGTCCTGCTCATGACCCTTTTCTGAGACTAGGCTTCCTGAGGGCAGAGGCTATGTCTCATTTCTGTATCTCTAATACTTCCCACTTTGTTTGACACATTTACTCCATAAAGTGGAATGAATGAATGAAAGAATGATTCAAGGTGAATATTCTTATTTTACAAAGTGTGTTACCTCAACTCTTCATATAATAGCAATTTTAGTTACTATTTTTCTCACATTATTTTGAGAAGCATCTTTTCCCTCTCATGCACTTTATATAAATAAATCATTGAGTTTTAGAAAAAATTCTGCTGGTAAAAATGTTTTTCCATAAATTTCCAATGTGTTTAAATATTCCATTCAGGGGAAATTTACTATAATTAGTTTTAAATGTATATTTAATGTAAAGCACATGCTTGCAAATTACAGACTGTTTTCATTTGTGATTTTAAAAATTACCAAAATTTAAAACGCCATAAGCCAAATTCAAACAAAATTATAATTGACTTGTTTCAGTATGACTTTCTGATTTTTCATTCTTAACCTAAAAATCTTACTCAACTGTATCTTAAGTTTCAGGCTTAAAGAACTTACCAAGAGATCAAGTAGAAACAATGAACTCAGGTCTTAAAGATTTCTCTTTAAAAAATAAAAAAGATAATTTAAATTAAAGAGGAATTGTCACATCCCACATTTAGTATATTTTTAAAGATATTATCAGGCAAACCACAGTCTGAAATGCTTATTTTCTATACTCATTCCACACTCCTATCTCAGAAATTCATTCACATCAAAAACATGTGAAGCCCAGAGAAATCAAGTATGGGATACTGATTGCAAAATTAGGACTTTGGACCCCAAATCCTAAATTTTTCAAAATAAATTGTGAGATTCCTGGGTTCATGATCCTGTTTTGCCAATTACTATTTATTTTAGAAAAAAAATTATGAAACAATGTTGAATTATTAATTATTGCCTTGACAAGACACTAAATAATCCTGAATAATAGATTGTTTTGTAAAATGAAAATAATATCCTCCACCCTGCCTATGTAAAAAAATTCCTGTAGGATTTAAGTGAAATGCTACATGAACAATCACATAAGAAACTTTAAGTCCAATAAACAATCACTTCAGTTTTTATCATTATTGTAGTTATTTATTGTTATTGTATAAGGAATGCTAAATATGTGTAGCTTAATATCTGGCCTACAAAATCTCACTTAAATTCATTTGTTGGAACCCTTTTCTCCAGTTCTTTTTTTTTCAGACAGCTACAGTTTTACTGTTTGGGATTGGGGGAAGTAGACTCACCAGAGGGGCGAGGAAGTAGGCAGGGTTTGTCCTAATGTGATTCCATGGATTCACAGCTGGCTGATATTGATATGCCTGGAGATTTTGGAAATCTGCCCACTGCTGATAATATTGGTTGATTTTGTACTAGATGGAAAGAAAGTTAACAATAATTATCCCAAATTAAGCCATCTTCATGAGTCAGATCATATCAATTGATAGCAAACAGACCGAGCCAAAGAACAGTTCATTTATGTGAAGTTCACTGAAACTGTGTCTACATTCACAAAGTGAACTGCAGAACTGAAGAAATCATATAGTTAATTAAGATTTCAGAATTTAAAGTTGTTTTTTTTTTTAAATAAAATATATATTTCCAAGTAAGAAGGAAGGAGGAGAATTGTTTAATTATCAAGATAAATCAAATAAAATTTGTTGTTTTATTTTCCTGGTTTTGGAAAAAGCATGATCGTTAGAATCAGATAGACAAAGTTAAATTCCCATCAACTTCAGTACTACAATCCGTGACTTTGAGTAAGATGCTTGATCTTTATGAATGTCATTTATCTGACAGAATTACATGAATTAATTCTTAATTAATTACATGACACACTTTGGGTAGTGCCTGTCATGTCAGCTCAATAAATGCCCCTTACCTCCTAGTACTTGGTTTGATCTTACTTACTTGACCTTAATATGCAGGGATTTCTTGGAAACAGATGTATGGATATAGCCCTTCACTAAGATCTCTAGTTTGTGCAGAGGGAAAGCCAGTGGATCTTTAAAAAGCCAACTGATGTATGGAATTGTTTGGGAATAATTGATAGATGGAAAAATACCCATGGCAAAATGAATAAGTACTATTTTGAATCATTTTTGGCAAAACATTAGGAAGATCTTTAGAGCTTTCTAAAATTAAGATTTAAATTATATAATTAAAATCATGATTATAAATAAACAGAAACCAAGTTCTAAAATCAGGTAAGTCTTTGGTTGGGAGGGTCTCATTTTTGGGAGTGTTCAGGCAAAGGCTGGTTTTATGACAAATGTTTCAGAAGGATTTTTCTGCTGTTTAAGAAATGATGATAATAATAGCTGTCAGTATTGACACCTTATAAGCCCACCATTCTCTAAATTACTTTTTATTTATGTTATCAAATTTAATCTCCACAAAAATTCCTGAAGGGTCAGCAATACTATTCTCATTTTACAGAAGATAAAACTTCAGCTTAAAGAGGTTAACTACTTCACAAGTTTCAAATATATGCTAAGTGGTAGAGCTGCAATTGTTAAACAGGTTGCAGGACTCCCAAGTATTGTAATTTCCACTACACAACACCTCTTCAGTATTTCCAGCAAAATTAATGTGATAACCTCCTATGTTTGAAAACAGCTGATAGTTCTTAATCATGAGATGTTACACCATGTTGCTACGGTAGAGATAAATTGGGATTAGCCAGTAAAACACAGTTGGTCTACATTTTCACTTAAATTAGATTACTTAAATGCAAACAATTATTTTTATGTTTGGAACTCATTCAGAGTTAATTAGGTAATGGGTGAACATTTCATTTTTTAAAAGTGATAGACACAAATTTATTTGTCAAGGTGAAACTATATCACAAAATAATTAAAAAAAAATTTAAGTATAATTTTTTCTGAAAAAGTGAACAATATATTTTTGGGAAAGAAGGGTCTCTGATCATTTGGAGAGGAAACAGTTTTCACATCTTTTCACTGAAATCACAATCTCTAAGTGAAATTTACCAGCTGGTTTAGGTAGTGCTTGTCTTCTTCAGTCAGCTCAATTTTCTGTTAAAAATAAAAAGGCCCATGTTATAAAAACACATACAAAGGTTTTTGATGTTATCACATTAATTTTATTTGATTGTAAAACATCTACCTCAGCTACTATTTCTTTAGATTCCTTGGTGAAAGTAAAGAAACATCAACTTAAGTTTATTGACATAGTATTTGCAACAAAACTATTCAAAATACTTAGGTCAATAATCTAAAACCACACACATTAAGAAATAAATATCTGAAAAAAAATCAATGGAACTACACTACCCAAACAGTGAACCCTAAGTTAAATCAGGGACAACTATAAATTGTTGTAATAGTACAATTTTAAAAATGTTAATTTAAAGCATTAATTGTAACAAATGTTCCACACCAATACAAGGTATTAATAGGGTTGTACATGGGAATCCTGTATTTTATGCATGATTGTTCTATAAACTCACAGCTTCTCTAATAAAGAAAAAAAAAAAAAAAAAAAAAAAAAAAAAAAAAAAAAGGAAAGAAATAAAGGTCTAATTTAGACCATATGGACATTTATTAAGAGTTAAATAAGGTAAAATGTTCATTTCCAGAGGCCTTACTCTGGTTCATAAAAACAACACTAAACAATACTTGTTTTAAATTTGGCATTAATTCTACATTATTCAGATAATGTTTAATGTCCACAGTGGGGGAGGAGGGGCCAAGTAAAATAGATGAGAAAAAGGCCTGGTGCAGCTTGTGGCCAGCTAAAATGCATGCCCGTTCTAAGGAGGACAATTGCTAGCAATACATGACTGTAGACTGTCAGATTAAGACCTTCAAGTCAAAGGAAGTATGTTGACTAATTTCTCACTAGAAAGCCCTAAAGCTGTGTCCCAGACCACAGTTCTTTGGGCCTCCCGGATGTACTTTCCTATGATTCTCAATCACCTGACGATTTTTATGCCATGTGTTTCTGGATCTGTGGCCTACTCATTCCTAACCCATTCCTTTTTGCAAACTCCTGGACAGTATTGAGAATGTGTTAAGAAAAGGCAATTGCCATTGATGGGCACAAGCTTGGTGTCAGAGTTCAAACACATAATCTCAAAGAGAAGGGATCAAAACAAGAAAGAAATGAAATACTAAAGGCTAGAACGTAGCTCTGATAGCCAACTTCAGCCCCCAAATAACTTTGGCCTCTGTTTATTGCTTAAATAGATTTTGCATTATGTTCCCATGGATTGCAAGTTTGGTTTAGCAGGAAATTAGGAACATTGTACCACACAACAGGAACGAGTGCTATTTCTCTATTAATTAGTTCTTTGACTTTGGTTGAAATAGTCTCTTACCTCACTAGATGAGCTGCTAGGAGGTTCCTTGATGAAAAACAAAACAAAAGAAAAGAAAACAAAAAAATGACAAAACTTGGGGGGAGGGTAGAGCCTGGGGGCTTTAAATCCTCAGTATTATTTATTGAATATCATTTCAATAATGATGAGATTTCTCTAATTTATGAATGTAATTATGAGTGTAACAAGTAAAAGAGAAGGATTCAACTTAATAGTTTCAGTTCAAAAAATCAATAAAATTTGCTTTTCCAGCTGTTGGTTGTTAATCACTTTTGGATAAAAAGGTAGAAGAGATAATAAGCATTTTCCATTTTGGTAAAGAGCATAGAGAGAAATTCTTTATCTAAGGCAATTAAAAAATCTTCCTCTAGACTACTAAAAGAGGAACTTTAAGAATATAATAAATATTATAAATGGGTTTTTAGAAATAAATTATATCCAGACTTCTAAAATATATTCATATAAATAAGAATGTCATATCAAATCTGTCTTCTTTGGTGTTTCCTTAAGGAAAGAGAGGAAGAATTAGACCCATTGTTCCTACAGGTTTCTTTATATAGGATATCTTTTTGGATATAGTATATTTCCTTTACCATAGAGAGGAAAATAAAAATTAACTTTTTCGTTCATTTGTTTTGTATAACTTGAGTTACTGTTTGCAACGTAACCTCCATGAGGGCAGGGATTTTGTTCATTTCTTTACTGTTTTACCTTTAGAGTCCAGAATAATTTCTGGCATATAGTTCATACTAGACAATATTCACCGAATAAACAAATGCCCAAGATGATTTTAGGTAGAAGATGAAAAGAATTTTTTAATATTATTTTGGTCATATTGATGTGCATTAGGCAAACATACATAAAATTACATAGCAAACCAATTTGGATGATTATATAGGAATATAGGTTAAGGAATCTGGCTTTGTCTTAGAGCAGCAGTCTTCAAACATTTTCTGTGAAGAGCCAGATTTAAATATTCCAGACTTTGCAGGCCAAACAGACTCTGCTGGAACTTCTCAATTCTTTATTCTAGTTCTAATAAACAATACATAAAAAATAAATGCGGCTGTGCACCACCATGGCAGTAAAACTTTCTATACTGACACTGAAATTTGAATTTCTTATTCTTTTTAGATGGCTATCATTCAAACAAGTGAAAAACCAACCAACCAAACAAACAAAAAGCAATATTAACTCTGGACTTGACCCACTGGCCATAGTTGCCAATCCCCGTCTTAGAGATTAGAGGTAAATGTATGAGAACTGAACACAAAATCTAATTCTATGGAGCAGTAGAAAGGAGAGAAGGAGAAAGAATGGAGGTCAGGTATTTGGGTGCCCTGTATAAACACTATTTCTGATCCTGTTAATCAAATGATTAGGATATGTTTCATGAAGAACCAACATTTTTATCTCCAGCTCCAGCTATTTTGTCTACTATGCATAATATCCTTGACTTAAAATATTGTTTTGAGCCTTTCTGACAACAAAATCCAAGACAATGATACACAAAATTACATAAAAAAAAATTGTGGACAGAAATCCTGGTTTTTCAAAATTTCCTTGACTTTTAACACATTTTACAAATCTCAATTTTAATCTGTATCAAAATGAGACTAATATTTAAAGTTCATGTTGTGATGATGTGAGTCAAGGTGTTGTACCTCATGGGATATGAAGAGTGTGTCCTCCTGAAAAGAAAGGAAATTTAAAAAATGATCACTGTTAATTTAACATTTTGATTCAAAAGAAAACTATGACCTACAGCAATGCCAGTAAAGTATTCTTTTGTTTTAAAAAAAATGTTAGGTAAGAAAACAAAATTGTGACCAGAAAGTACAGAACTGAGAAAAGCAACTGAAGATGATGGTTCATTAACAATTCTTTTGAGAGAGATCCCACTGCCATAATGACCCATGATTATGCTGTCCTGCTTGAGATCCTGTCAGATAGGTCTGTGGTTGGTAAAGCAGTAAAAACATCACATTTTAACACTAATTACAAAAAAAAAAAATAATCATTTTGAGTAACTGAGAAAATAATTTATGTTTAATGGAGCAAGCTGTGTTTCATCAAATAAAAAATGAACAGAATAATATATATAAAATTTACCTTTCTGGGAAAGGCAACCACATTCTTGACCTGCTCATATTCCTGCAAAAAAAGATTACATTTAATGTAATAACTCTAAAAATATGAAAAACATTTCTAAATTCTTATTTAATATAAGAGTTATGACTTACTTCCTGGGAGATGTTGGCAGATTCCTTAGGGTGAAGAGAAGATAATAATTTTTAATTACTTACTTCTCTACATTATTTTTGCATATATCATAAAGAAGCATAGAACCACAATCATTTTCTGAAAACTCCAGATAAAATATTTTCTCTCTACTTGAATATTGTACAATTACTAAAGTCAAGTTTTCCCTAGAGAATTAACCTATTATAGTACAAATAATTGACTCATTTACTACCAGGCCTCAACCATGTTGGGAATAGTCACAGCCCCTGACAAAAATCAGCATCAAATAAAGGAGGAAATTTTTTTTCCTAGTTTTTTCTCAAGTAGCATTCCTTTTTTTTTCAGGGGTAAAGTATCTGTCGTGAAAGTGAGACAAATCCTTCAGCGATATTGGGATTAGCTATTAAATGGAACCGGATGGTAAGAATCCTTTTTCAAACTTCATTCTGCACTCTATCCACACAGTATAGGATATTCAACACAAAACCATAGTGATAATAATTTTATTACTATTGGGTGACACCTAGAAAAGCAAAGGGAGAACTTCTGACAGATTCTGACAATGTAAAAATTAGGTTAAACCTAATTTGGTCTATTTGGATGCATGTATTGTTGGTGTACCCTCCCCAAATTTGCTGCACTCTACAACCATTGAGGGTTGGGTTGCATAGAATATAATATTTTTTACTAGATTCCAGAATATTGTATTGATAATAATGTGTCTTACCTCACTGGAGGAGTGGAGCTCTATCTTCTATAGAGAAAAAAAAATTTTTTTCATTAATAAGGTCAATCTTTTCATTTAGTGGGACCTCCACAAATCTTTTTTGCATGAAAAGTTAGTTGATAAGGGTTCATTTGGAAAGGCTTCTGAGTGTTCTACAATATAACCTTTCAATAAGTAAATTCCTGTTCTCCCTAACACATTAGGTATTTTTTGGAATTGTGTAAGTCCTTGGGTTTTTAATAAAGTAAATAAACTTGTCACATATTTTATAATACAGAATAGCATGTACTTAAATATTCTATAAAATTCTGAGGTATCTTAGAGCAATGAATTCCTCAGGGGAAAACACATTTTGTTAAGTTTTATAATTTATACAATAATTAATAACATTTGCTAAGTATCCCATCTCAAAAAGAAGTTAAAATTGAAGACTGAAGTAATTTTCTTGGTCTGAGTAATTGACAATACGAATCCAGCATTATCCTTAAATTTCTAAATAACAAAAATGATGACAAAAGAAGTTTTAGCACTCACTATCTGGCAACTGCTAATGGCTCCATTTTATTCTAAGCTGGGTAAAAATATACAATGAACAAAAATGATGGAGGTCAACAATCAGAATGAAAAGAAAGAGAAGAGGATGTTTAAAGTATAACAAGAGTGAAAGGAAGCATGGACCAACTGATTCATTTGAAATGGCAACTACAGATTTTCTTTTCTTTTAACCCAAATTGTTTATATAGAGAATAAAATATGTTTATTTTAATCTTGGATTCAATATAAATTTAAAGAAGCATCAAAGTTTTTCAAAACATATGCCTGGGATATGGACCGCAGGAGGTAGCAATGACTCTGTACACAATGACATTAGACCTTGTGGGGAGAGTGAGTGAGCAGTTGAGGGCAGGTGTGTGCATGTGAATGCCTGTTCCTGTAGGTTAAGCAACTATGGATTACTCCTACAATGTCCTATAAGATGGTAATGAACACAGTTATTCATTACAGTTATGTAGTTCTTTATTATGTATAAAACACTTGCTTAGGTATTACCTAGTTAAATACTCAACAAATTGTATGAAAAATATAGAGTCTCACATCTGAGAAGAAGAGGTTCAGATAAATAAAGAAATTTTCACTAGGCCACGTGGCTAACAAATTGCAAAGTTCTAGCTAATATCTGGGCATTCTTTATAAAAGTTCGGCTATTTGTCACATATTATTGTCTTGCATCTAACCGTAAGGGAATATGAACTATTGTCATTAAATATGATGACTCGTTAACATTGTTTTGACAAACCATAATATATTTGTGGGGCCCATCTACAATGTCAAAGAAATGTGAGTTCTCAAGTAATTAAAACATAGAGTAAAATGTAAACTTTTCTATCTATAGCTAGAACTTCAACTCCAACACAGCAGTGAAGATCTGTCAAGAACCTGGGGGCATTCAAGTCCTTTCACATTCTGGAAAAGACAAGGATATCTTGAATTGCTGGCTAATAGCTTAGGGCCTCACACCTATATATAGCTGGTGCTCATCTCTGTTATCCTCTATACATAGTCAAAATTACAGAGATTAACTCTCTTTGAATAAGGATGGAGATGCTTCAAAGTACCATTATACTTACATGCTTTGCAAGAGCAACAGCCAAAAGGCAGGCAATGATGAGGAACTTCATGTTTGCTTAGTTCTGAGAAAGTAGATGGAAGAAATAAATAATACTTTTCCTTCCTTTAAGTAATAGTTTTTCTGTTTTATCTTTTGTCACAGATAATGGGCAAAGGACAATGAGAATTTATAAAAAACATGAAAATCTCATCATTATTATTATAATGGCTTCTCTTTAATTAGAAATAAAAATAAAACAAAATTTATACTCTTGGTTTCCAGTTGAAGAAGGTTCTTTTAGTCAAAAAATCTTTTCATTAGATAGTCTTAAATGTATGTAACTATTTAAGTGATTCATTTATTTATTTGGCATTTCAACAATATAATCAAGGCATAAAATGGTAAACAAAACAAACAGACTTGTTAAACCATATCACTGTAAACAATTCTTTAAATTCTTCTTTATCTTTATGATAAACTTTTCCTTGTTTATAATTATTAAGAATGCAAACTATAAGAGAAAATAATTCCTAAATTTGATTTGAGGAGCATCACAAAATGCAGTCTGGCTCCCTCAAAAGAAGAAGAAACAGTGGGTGGGTGATGATAACACCCTGCTAGGCTTCGAGGTCCTGCTAATCCCAGCTCAACCTTGGACTGGCTGTGAAGTCAAGCGAGTCTCTGAACATTGCTGTGACTCATTTTACTCACTGAGCAAATAAGGGATTTGTTTATATTGCTAAAGTCTCTTCCAGGTAAAACAACAACTGTAACTACAGATGTGAGTTTAAAGAAAAATAGAGTGATTCTGGAGGTGGAGCAATATTTTGTCACCATCTTTCTACTCAAGTTCTTTTAAACAACTTACATAAAAAAAAAAATAAGAGAAAAAGATAAAATGAAACTAACCTTGACCTTTTTATCACAGGTAATAGTATTTCATTACTCATAATCTACCTTTTTAAAAATCTTTAGTTATTTGGAAAGGACAAGACTTTTCACCCAAACAGAATTAAAATATATTTGTGACCCATACTTAGGACCAACTCGAGGTTGTGCAAGTATAGGCACTCAATTGTCCATCTTAAGATTTGCATTTTAAATAATTTCTTAATATTGAACTGTATAATTTGTCATTCCTACATAGTATATTAGTTACATAGTTTAGCCATGATTATATATTTTTAAGTAGACATCAAAATGATATTTTTCCTAATATGCATTAAAGATACATGGTACATGACAGTTTTTGTTTTTTTTTATTATAAAAGCACTTTTAGTATTGACTGACATTTAATGATTTCATTAAATAACCTTATTTACTATAGTTGTTACTCAAAAAATTATACTTAGGAATTTTCTTTAGATTAATTAAATAAATTGCAATGTAGAAAACAATTAAACAACCAAAAAAGTATTTAGCATGCTGATTAAAAAAAATAAAAAGATCTACAATTAATGAGCACCTGCTATTTTCCAGACACTGTGTTAGGCATGTTACATATATTATCTGTACAATGGCTGGGTAAAGTGGGTATTTGTTTTTGCCTTGACAGATAAAGAAAATCCCTGGATTTCTAAAACTCTCATTTTGATTACCTTGCCATTGATTACCTTGCCAAGTTCTAGACAGAACTTGACACTTAATATAAAATAAAATCAGCAAAAAAAATGAAATGTTCCCAGTTTCTATATGTAAATTCTATCAAGAAAAACCTAACAAAAATATCAATAATTTCTCGTACTAATTAGAAGAAATATTCTTTTAAAATATCTTCATATGTATCTTTTAAAATACTGCTCATATTTTTTTACCAAAAAATTGATTGTACAAGCATTTTTCATGGTAAGTAGTATTAAATGTATTGAAATACTATTACCTTGTTTCCTAAGAGGAAGATGAGAAGTCCAGGCATCTGAGATGGGTTATCTCAATACTATTTAAACCTTGTTTCTCCGTGATATGGTAATTCTGTGGTTTAAAATACCAATAATCTATGTCAATTCTAGGAAGCTTCTATGATTGCATACTGTTTTTCTGACTAATTTTTGTACTCACATATTCTAAGGAGTGTTTCACCCAGGATAATTTAGAACATGATAACAGGAAATAAGGATGTTATGTTAATTGATTATTGATATTCTGTTTTTGTGTATGCTCACATTTGCCATAGACTGGTGTGTGGTTTGAAATCTTAACTCTTTCTTGGTCTCAATTTTCTCACATATATAACTTTAGATGATTGTAGGCAAAACAAACTTTCCAGATCTCTTCTAATTTCTTTGATTATATACCTAAAAATTTTTGGATATGCAATTAAAAGCACATAAATATAAAAATAAATCTGCTCCCCTATTTGAATGAATGGTCTTGGTAGCCATCTATAAAACAAAAACTTGTCTACCTGATTGACAGGTCACATAATATAATAGGAAACTCAGCTCCACCACTTATTAGCATTGTTTTTGGCTTTGACATATGTAAAATGATGATAATAATATCTATATACATACTATTGAAAATTTTGCAGCAATATATATAATGTGATTATTACATAGATGGCACATGTTAAATCAGAAAGTTCAAACTGTAGTGTCAAGAAAAATAACTTAGACGTGTAAAACAGATCTCTCTCTTCACGTTCTTTGACTAATGAACTTCTATGGAATCTTCAGGACCAAGTTGAAATGGAAACATATCTGGGAAGCAATTCCAGAAACTTCAGATAGATATAGTCATTCCTTACTCTATGTGTCCTTTAGCAGAATATTAACATCGATGCTGTATTTTAGTCAGTAGTTTATATTCATTCATTCATTCATTCATTCATTGAACAAATAGTTATGGAGCAAAACCAGCTGGATTAGTCTAGGCCTTTGGGATATAGCCCACATAAACCTATAATCTTATAAAGGTGACAGTTAACACAAATACTAACAGTTGGGGATTGGTAACAAACAATCATGATAAAATAAGCAAATTATATAGTATTCAGATTGTGCTATGTGATGAAAAGGAAAATAAATAAAGGAGGGGGTAGAAAATATTAGGAGTGATGAGTAAAATGGTCAGGGAAATGCCTCACTGCAAAAGGAAGCAAAAACCTGAAGGAAGAAAGGTAGTGATTCATGTAGTTATCTGGGAAAGCATCCCATCCCAGACAGCAAATGCAAAGCTTTCAGGTAGCAGTTCACATAGTAGGCTCAAGGAATAGCTAAGAGAACAGCAGGAACAGGACAGAGAGATTAGGAGATGAAGTCAGAGATACAATGGGGAGCCTGACCATGTATTTTAGGACAATTTAATGACTCTGGATTTTAATCTGGGAATGATAGAAAATCCTTGGAGGGTTGTGAGAGAAAGAAAGGGATATTATGAATTGCATTTTAAGGGCATCTCATTTTAGAAATAGCCCGAAGGTGGCTAAGGGAAGAAGCCATGGAATCAGTTGGGAGGATTACTACAATCCAGCAATATAGATCTATGGTGGCTTGGACCATGTGTTAGCAGTTATGATGTTGAAAGGGTCAGATTGTGGACACGATCTGAAGTAGAGCCCACTAGATCAGATTTTGAGTGTGAGAAAAAGGGAGGAGTCATGGATGACTACATGGTTTTTGGCTTGAGCATATGAAGGGCAATTGTAAGAATGAAGTTGCTGGTTACCAAGATAGGAAAGACTGTGAGAGGGGCAGGTTTTGAGGGAAAATTAGGAGCTCCATTTTAAAAGTAAGTTTGAGATTCTCTGTCAAAACCTCCAAGATGATATGGTGATCAGGCTCTTGGATGTACAAATACAGAATTCAGGGGATAGGTTACATTTGAGAGTCATAAGATGATGTTATTTTAAAATGGCAAGCTGGAATAAATTCAGTAGTGAAATGAGGATAGACAGAAATGTTCAAGAACTTATTCTTAGGGCATTCTTCCATAACTTGTCCTACAGATGAGGAAGAATTATCAATAAGTATGAGTAAGAGTGGCCAGAAAAGTAGAAGAAAAACAAGGGTAGTGTAGTGACCTAAGACCCAATTAAAGAAAGTAACACAAATGACAAATGCTGCTAATAGGACAGGTAAAAAGAAGACTGAGAAATGGCCATTAGATTTAGAAAATGCCTGTTGTTTTTGATGTTGATAAGAATAGTTTTTGTGGGTTGGTAGATTTGAAAACCTGATTGCAAGAAAAAAATGGGAGGAGAAAAATTAGAGATACCATTTGAGCAACTTCTGAGAAAGGTATTCTACCTTACCAGCTCCTGCTAAGAGTAGAAGACATATGTGAATTATTACCAAAAGAATGGAATCAAGAGAAGAACTAATTTTTTTAATGGAAGAAATCATAAATCATGAGAAGAATCCATTAGAGATGGAAAAAGAGTGAAGCAAATTTTCCTTGAGTTGGCAGAGGAGATGGTTTCAAGTGCAAAAGTATAAGTGTTTGAACTTTGCTAAGAGCACAGGGATAGTTTCACAAAAGTAACAGACAGAAAATATAGAAAAATATGGGGGAGAGATATGTTGACGGGAAATTTTAAAGTCTCATTTCTTATTTCTTCTATTTTCTCAGTAAAATAAAAAACAAGGTCATCTGATGATGAACATGAAAATGGATAAGAAGGGTTATTGTTTTGAGTTTTAAATAAAGGAAAGTGAGAATAAAATATAATGTGACTGCCAGATATCATCTAGAGCAGAAGTTCTTAACAAGGGGTCCATGAGCTTGAATTGAAATTCAAAAAACATTATTCTTGTGGACACTTGTTGGTGTGGGGATGATATATTTATTAAATAATACACAATATAATGTGGACTTAGTAAGGGGGTCTGTGGTTTTCACCTGACTGGCAAAAGGGTCCGTGGAACAAAAAGGGTTAAGAACCCCTGATCTAGAGCTACTAGAATCTAGTGACCTTCAATTTAAAGTGAGACCAATTGTCCTATTTGACTATTTTTCTCAGCTACAGTCACAGGGGTAGAAGGTAGAATCTGAATTAACTTGGGAGATGACTTAGCTAAGCCAGTATAGTAAAGTCAGAGATGAGTAAGGAGTTTGAAGATACATGCAGGGTATGATAATAATGATTAACCATGAAATTCAAATTGTGAAAATGGGGACACGTACATAAGGGGATTGAAGGGCATTGAAATTTTTGACAGGATTATTGAAATGTCTTGGTGAGATCAAATCATTATTGACTGAGATTTTAATGGAAGGGTATTTGGTAGAAAGGAAAGGGTATAGAAAAGTAGAAAGAATGGAATTAATATTATAGAGTCATAAAATTATTCATATGACAAAACCTGGATATCAGTCCCACCACATTTATGATCTGCTTGCTAGCAGGGATGATGCCATCCTCATCTTTTCACCACTGGGTAAATTTTTGCAATGTCTAGCATAGTTGTTCTCAATCTGGGGTGATTTTGTACCTCCACAGAACGTTAGGCAACTCCTTGTGAAGTTTTCTGGTTCTTACCACTGGAGTGATGGTGCTACTGGCATCTCATGGGTAAGGGCCATTGATGCTGCTAAACATCCTGTAATACACAGGACAACCCCCATATCAAAGAATTATCCTGCCCAACACAACAATAGTGCCAAGGTTGAGAAATGTTGGTCTAGTATATAGGATGTAGATGTGCTCAATAAATGTATCTTGAACCACAGTGAAATTTTATGATTACATGTAAAATAAGAACAATTAAGCTCTGATTATAGTGTGTCCTATGAACCTATGTCTTGGGCTTTAAGCTTCTATGATGCCTACTTAGAGAACACTTCTCTTATTCTGTTTCTTGTTTAACTTTATAAATTAGTAGCCATATTTCAAATAAGTAAGATTTTATTATATTTGAATTATCTAATGAAAGAGTTAAAGCACTTTATATAAAAAACTGCTAAGAAACCCAAATCTACAAAGTAATTTAACTGAGTTAATTATATGTTATATTGTTCATAATATCTGGATAGTTACATAAAATTCACACTTTTTATTTTATTTTATTTATTTTCCATGCTTTGGTGAAGTTATTAAAAAGTGCTCCAAATATTATTCAGGAGACAGAGGTTCTAATATTAGCTTTCTTTCTTATTGCTATAGTATCTGAAGCAAATAGTGTAACTTCCTAGGACCTCAGTTTCCTTTTCTCAAAAATATGTTTAAAATGTTATATGAATGATATCTAGTGTCTCTTCCAGCTCATATTTCCTGAACATTTTTGGTTCCTTTATTGTGGTCTTTATCCTGCTTTCATTTGTGCTCTCTTTCTTGGGGGTTTTATTTAAATGACTTTGATTATCATCTTTATGTTTCACTCACATCTCATATCTGCACATCTCAGATCTATCACCCAAAATGGGAGATGACTTTTGTTAAACAAATGCTATTGATGACAAATAGTCCTAGACCACCTTGCTTTGATTCTGTCTTGTTTCTAACTTAGGATTCTCATATAAGATTTGAAGGGGTTCAATTCTCATTTTAGTTTACATAAATGGCAACTCTTTAAATTGTGAATGGTGGGAGCCTGGGCTGTCCCACATGGCATTCTGCTCCTTACTTTCCATTGGGTTCCCCCACCACTTGCTGTCTGTGTCCATTCGCTAGGTGGTCTTCTGTGTCTGTTTCTTGCCTTCTTTTCTCATTTTTATCCTCCAGGCTTCACCAGGATTCAATCCTAGGGACCTCCGATGTGGGAGAGAGGCACCCTGTCACTTGTGCTACCTCAGTTACCGGTTTCTGGTGCATCTCACCTTGACACTCCCCTGCGTCTCTCTTTTGTTGTGTCATCATCTTGCTGCATGGTTCCCCATGCGGGCCCGGCTCGCCTGCATGCCTTTTTTTACCAGAAGGTCCCAGGGATCGAACCTGGGTCCTCCCATATGGTAGATGGATGCCCAATCACTTGAGCCACATCCTCTTCCCTCCATTGAGTTTTGATGTTTACCTGTCTCCTAACACCTAGTTTTATCTTAAATGTCTGGCTTTCCAATTTTCCCTTAGACAAGCCTCTTTCTTTAGTGCATTGTTAGTGATTTCCTTAATTATGATTTTGCCTTCCTTTCTGGCCCAATCCACTCTACAACCAATTTGATTAATGTGGTTCAAAAGCGATGAGAGAGTTCCAAGGAAGTGCTGTATTTATTGCACAATATGCAAATATCTTGTTGAGAAAATAAAAAGGATATGATGAGTGCGTAGGCAATGCATGTTTTATTTCCTTTTCTTAGAAATCACCCTTTTTTGCCTATGGTCTTGGCAACCCACACAAAGCCACACTGGGCAGCCACGACTTTCCCCATCAGACCAATGACATTGGGTTCATTTCATCATTTCTCTTAATGGCTTCCTCCTGGCTTAGTATGAATATAGTCTTTAGAATGATTATCAAAACTGAATAATTCGGATATACAGTAGATGTTGACTTGGGTTTTCTAAGCAACATAAAACACATTTGCAATTAGGTGTGCCCCATTACCCTATAATTCTAGATGATATGAAAGCAAGTTATATTATGAAGAAAAATCATTAATTAGGTCTACAGAAAGCCAATGTACTCTGCTTGTTTACTTTAGTAGGGCATCATCTATCTGTGCTTAAGTCCTGAATATATCTGTTATAAGAAGAGAGTTGAAAAGAAGAAATAGCAAGAATGTGTAGAATCAAACACAATAAACCCATTACATTTAGGAAATCAATCATGACAGAGGCCAAGAAACCTGGAAGCTGCTTTTGTAAATAGGCAAAAATAAGGCACTTTAAGGCCTGCCTCAGGTTATACTTTTGTACTTTGGGCAGGGCCCTGCTCTTGACAGGACTTCAGTTTCTTTTCCTCCTTCCATCTTCTCTTGTGTCTCTGTGAACATCAAATCACTGTAAAAAAATATGAGCCCAAACTGTGCAATCATATATATTTTTTTATTATTGTGGGTAAAAATCAAAATTTTCACAATACAAACCAATATTTGTAAAATGATATATAAATATATATGCATATATGTGCATTTGCTTACATAAATGTTATTTTTAAATATATATATATATTTTAAAAGATGCTTAGATTACATAAACGTTACACAAAAATTACAGGGTGTGCAATCATATTTTAACAAATTTATTCCAGAATTCTTTGTTCTCTAGAAGTACTCATCTCTACATGTTGCTATTCCTCCTAAAATTCTCAATAGATCTCCACTATCTATCAACAGAAATTCATATTCCTTAGGAGCACAGCATGCTTTGTCCTTCATTATCCAGCCCCTATCTCTTTCTCTATTCTCATTTTGGTCTTTTTCCTTCCTTGCAATTGAAGACCCAGATTTATTACTCCATTTAGTTGTTGTTACTTTTTCCTTGTGTCCAACACTCTATCCCCACTTTCTTTCTTGCATAGAATTCTCTTATCATCTCAGGTCAACACTTTCATCACCTGGCTTCCAGGTTCTGTTCAGGACTCCATGGCCTTTTGGTGACCTTCATTCCCTCTCCTAACCATCAACTAAAATGAAATTGGTATTCTTTTTTTGCCTATAGTAGCTTATGCAGCTTTATTAAAACATTTACTACATTTCATTAAAAGTATGTTTTCATATCTGTCTACCCATAAAGGCTTTGACATCTGTGGGGACAAGAACTACACCCTTTTAAAATTTATTTTTGTATTTTTGACAACTAGAGGCATGCCTGGCAAAAGAATAGATATTTTAATATGGAATACATTGTATACTTTTCCTTCAACAACCTTCACATCCACCTATCTTCAGAATTCTGTATGCATGGCTATTTCTTGGATTTAGTCATCACCAGAAATCCTCTTCTTATACATGCTAAAATTTCCATCTGAGCAAAAGCTTAACTTTGTACTTTTTGCCATTGCTCATTCTCATTGGGCCTGGTCTTCATTTTTTACCATCCCCATTTATTAAAGCCCTTTTTAGTGTCCTAGTTTATTACCCAACTATTGACTTCTCTTCCTTCCTCACTCTAATAATACAGCACGGTTAGTGGCTTTAGCACAAACACATTCCATCTCCATCCGCCCCAATTCCCTTGACATATTGATATTATACTGTAACCATTTTGTCTTAAGTCTACTTGGATAAAGACAACAATTTTATATCTAATCTCAAATAGGTCTTAATTTTTGCTGGTGAATCTTTTTGCTCACTTTCATTTTCCAATTACCAAAACTTTGTATCATAATATAAATCTCTAAACCTCTAACTACTTCCTTCACTCTCTTCTGAGAATTCCACTTTCCTCCTCACTGGGAAAATTAAGACCATTTAAAATGAACTTAAACTTCTCTTACCTATGTCTTAAAATATGTGCTATATTTACTCAATTGTCTCTTCCTTTTCTCCCGTGTCAGAGAAAAACATTTATATTTTTATAGGTATAACTTTACTGGTAGTGACTCTGATCCTATACCCTTTTCTCTAGAACTTGATCCATCCTTGAGGTGTATTTCAACTCTATCTCTACATTGGCCTCTTTCTCTTAAACTGCAGGTCTTTCCTATCCTAAAAATACCTTCCTGTGACTCTGGTTGTACCAATATACAAAACACAGCCCCACTCTTCTAAATTTCTCAGAGTAGTGGCATACTATTTTTCCTTTAATTCTTCACAAATTACTTCTTAACCACATTCTGTGTAGTACAATGGTTACTAATGACTCCCTGCACATGTCCAAAATTCTCCTCTTAGTTTCTATTCTAATCATCTGTGTAGCCTTTTCCCTGTCCATCCCACTATCTTCTTCTAGCTATTTCCTTCCATTGCTGATATAACACTCTTCTCTCTTGATTCTTCTTATGGGTACTTTGTATATTTTCCTTTGCTCTACTAGATTCCAAATAACTGGGGATAATTGAATTCTATTCTTGTAATATTTCTCTTCTCACTTGCTACTCTTTGCCTAGAGAAGTTCATCTACTCCTTTGGCTTTAAAGGAAATGTTTTCTACAATTAAATTTATGACTTCTCCCTTGAACATCAAATGTAATTTACAATAGCTTTCTGGGCACACTCTTAATTAACATGTGCAAGATTTAACTCAATATCCCCTTTATAATTTCAGCCTGGTTTATCGTTGTTCATAACATGGCAGACTTTTTAATTACCCAAGCAATATTCTGTTTATTCTTTTCCCTGGTTTCTCCCATTCTCATATTCTAATGTCAAGTTTACCTTCCATTGCTTAACATGCCCAGCACCATATCCCTGGTTGAAGTCACCATCATGTCTGACTTAGACTACAATAATAACACCATAACCCTACCTACTTTACAGGGTTACCTAAGTTATTGTCAAAAAGCCATAAAATCCAAGTAATTTCATACTTTTTCTTTCTTTCAAATCACTCATATTTCCCACTTTTTAAAGTGAATTATGACAGACTACATATCTGAAATTCAAAGGCATTCATGATGTGACTTCATCAAACTTATGCCAGAGTAAATTATACTTTATATTCTTATTTATACCAAAATGCAGAGCCCATAAAACTCAGCGTCCTGCTCTTCGTGCTGCTGCATTTCCTTTAGCCTAAATACTTGATTGCAATTTAATCATCTCTCAAAATTCTACTCATTCTTTTGATATCCAACTAAAATAGCAGCTTCTTAATGAACAGCTCCTCCTATCCACACCCAGCACCATTGTCCCCTTCCTCAACTCAGTCATCAATAAATTCTGCACATTTAAGTAAAAATGCTACACTGAGAGCTAAGGGTTATGGCAAAATCTTAAGAGGGTTAAAACTTGGGCTATGGGACACTGCATATGACCAAATAAAAGCATTTGTAGTCAGGCAGACCTGGGTTTAAATATCTTTGCCACTTACAAACAATATGATTTAATCAAGTTACTTAACCTTTTTCTGTCTTGGTTCCTCAACCAAAATATGAATTGATGCTTTTGTGAGGCTTAAATAAGATGATACCTGTAAAGTCCATAGTGGCTGGAATAGAATTAGCACTAAATAAAAAGTAGCTATTTTATGATTTTGATTAGTATGCCTGAAATAAAAATAGACAATCAATATTTGCCAAATAAACAAGTCTCCATGACACTTTGCAAAACTTTTTATCCAGATTTACCCCAAAACGCAGAATTTTGCCCAATCCAGTCATCTAGTTTCCTTCTCTGAGTTGTTCCATTGCAGAGGAAGGTTTATTCCTCTTTTGTACAAAATATTAGTTTGAAGTGAATGACTTATATTTCCTAAATCAAGTGACTTTGGGTGCTAAACAATTTGCCTGACATGATCCACCTATCATCATGGACTCCTCTACTTTGTCAGTTTCTCCATTGCAGGACAAAATACTAACAGCTGCTTAGGTTAGAATTAAATTAAGGCCTTCTGAAGCCCCTGGATATCTCTGATGTTCTCAGAGAATTTCCCTTTATCTGGAATCTTGAGGTCCCATCAGGCACTAAAGTGACCTAGTTATCAGTGTGATAACTTGGGGATTGGACCAGAGTGTCCTCGTCCTCCAGTCATTGTCTTTAGTTATTGGACAATTGTATTTCCTAGGCAGGTTTCCTTTATCAGCTTATGAATTGCTCCCTTGTTAAAATGCTCCCCAGAATTTCTAGGGACAGATAATGGGCAGAATTCATTTTCTACTCATGCAGATTCTTGGAATTGAAACACCCTGTTGATTTTACTTCAAACCACAAAATTAGCATGTCATTAAATAGAGTATATAAAAAGCCACAAAAGCACAGACCATCATCGTCTCAGCTCCACCTTCACTTCTTGTCCTCATCTTGGAAGAAAGGTAAGAATTTCAGATATAAATTTATATATCCCCTTCTTACCCTTTATTTAAATCTAGGTTGAGATACAGGAAAAATAGAATTGCTTAAAATAAATTCTTTAAAATACAAGTATTTAAGATAATGCTGACACTATTTTCAAAACTTACATTAAAAACAAAATAGAAGTGTCTTTCACTTGTGATAAATGTACCACACTAATGCAAAGTGTTAACAATAGGGTGGTACATAGGAACTCTGTATTTTATGCATGATTTTTCTGTAAATCTACAACTTCTTTAATAAAAATACACTATAAAAAAAGAAACTGAAAGAGTAGGTTAGAAACATGCACTGCTTGGAATGGTCATAAATGATTTTTAGGAGGAAAATGCACTCACCAAACATGCCTACAATATTCAACTACCCAGTTTATCATCTAGTTTATTATATTTCAAAATAATATTAAAATAGAGACATGGAAATACAGAAACAAGTTTAAGAAGAGGCAAAGTAATACTTACCTGGGAGGGGAGATACCATGATCAGGAAGGTGGTTTATCCTGGGTGAGGCTTATCCATTGCACTATGGGTGCTGATCCCTATGATTTTCCCAAATTGGGAAAGTAGATTGCATAATTTGTGGTAGTAAAGGACTGCTTGGGCACTCTCCCTTGTATAAAACAAAACAAAACAAAATAAGCAAAGTCTTTTACTTTGTAAGGAAATTCAAGATAAGGCAGATGATTTGGAAACAAAGGTAAAACGATGATTTGGAAGAAAGCATAAGTTAGAGTATATAGAGTACTGAGTTAAAAACTGGTATATAAAATGTTGAGTGTAAAATATAGGAAAGGCAATAATCTTCCCAAAATGTAACGAACTCTAATAAAACACTGTATTATTTTTTGAATCATGATAATAAAAATTTATTTGGAAATTTATGCAGGTCTCAGGGAAAACAACAAAAAAAGAATTTTGTAGAAAAATATGGAACATTATTCATTTTCCTTAATAGAGAGCATTGTTTTCAGCCTTCAAATATTGGAAAGAAAATTTTGCAGATGAATTAGGGACGTTTTCCTGAAATAGAATTTAAATGTTTAGTTTAAAAATCTAAGAATGAAGATTATGTGCATAGGGATATTATGGCACACACATTATTTTTGGCAAGAAATCATAGAACATGCAATGAAAACAAGCAATGAGGTTGTTTAGTCTATTTTGTTCAAAAGGGTTCCATGCATTCCACAAGAAATTATTGCCCAGGGGGAAGGAGGGAAGAGCTTTTTGGTAAATCATCAAGAGGCACGTTTCGTTAGAGAGGAAAAAAGTGACATAGTTTATGCTCTCTAGAATTATGTGGCATAAAGCAGAATAGAGATCATTAGCTGCATCAGGATGAAGATTCCAGAGTGGGTATAAATGGAGTAAAAACAAATCAAGCAGTCCGAGGAAGCATCTGGAAAGAGGAGCAAATATATAAAATGTTAAAATGAAAATGTCAGTCTTATTGGACTTAAGATGTGAGTAAACTAAATATTTATGGTCACTTTTTAGTTTAGTAAATGAAAAATAAAACTAATTGAAGAAATCATTTTCTTTACATACATTTTCTTTGGACAGTCTTTCCCTAATAGCATGGAGGCTCCATCAGAATCAAGACATCAAAATTTTGTTCACTGTTGTATCCTCAGCACCTAGATAATGTCTGACAATAAGGGGGTGCTTACTAAATATTTTTGAGCAAATGAATGAATTAATAAATCTTTCTATAAATATTTATAACATCTTTCTACATTTCAGAAAATATATTACTGTGAACAAGATGAAAAGAGTCTGATAGAGGTGCTAGAGAGTGGTTGGCACCTGAATGGTTGGCAATGAAATTTGAATTTTTTAGTAGGAATAGGGAACCACAGTAAATTTCAAACCTTGGTCATATGGTTAAACCCCTATCAGTATTTTTCCTAAAATAAGGCATTTTTATTTTACATTATCTTTGGATTCCTTAAAAGGAAAGTAACCCCACCTAAATAAGAAAATATATCTTATTTGACCAATCAATTACCATGTCCTCTTTTCCCCATCCACAGGATTTGACAGCAATGAAGGTCCTCATCCTTGCTTGCCTGGTGGCTCTTGCTCTTGCAAGGGAGGTAAGTAAAGACAGAAATTTCAAAATAATTAAGATCTAGTGGACTACCTGATTCTGTGGAGCAAATAATGTTACTAAAATTTTAAAAAAGCAAATTTTCAACAGAATTTTTTTTTTCTCCTAAGAAAATGATGTATATTACCCAGTGTCTCGACTCAGATTCTTGCAGGGCCATAAGTCAGAGTCAAAGTTTTCTACACCACTGTGCCACAAGTCCCTAAAGGAAAAACAAACAAACCAGCAAACAATCAACAAGATAATGCGAAACATAAAAACAACACAAAAGAGTAATATTGCACAAATAAAATTGCATGAATGTGCAACCTAGATAAATATATCTTATTTCAGTGATAAAATATGTTTTCCTTACCCTAGGTACTGGGTCAAATCCTACCTGTGTATGTGCAAAGACACCTGGAGGATGGCATATCAGGCAGTACTAAAATAATCATAATCATAATCAAAATGTTTAATACAAATGAAAATAACTCCTTTTGCTGTTATTCATCAAAAGCCCTGTTATTCATTTGAATAACATAAAAATATACCAATAGAAAAGTTACTAAATATCAAAGACATTATAACAACTGCTTTTTAAGTCTCTCAAAAGACAAATAACATTTATTTTTTTCTCAAAATAATTCATGAAAGAGATAGCGCCGCACAAACAAGGTAAAATGAAATAGGAAAAGTGTTTATAATGATTTAGTCATAGACACTAAAATGGTGGTTTTCTTTTTTTATATATATATAGAAGGAAGAACATAGTGTATCTAGTGAAGTAAGGTAGTTTTTATTCAGAGAAAATTTTCCTATCATAAAACAGTAACATTCTATAGAGACTCAGCTGGTTGTTAAATTTTTGTTTCCCCTTTACAGACTGCAGAAAGTGTATCAAACAGTGAGGTAAGATGACTTTTATTCATAGGTTAATTTCCAATTTTAGAACAGTAAAACCTATGCTTCTCTTTCTATTGTGTTACATTAGGGTAGCTAAGCCTATGCAGCTTCATTCTGACATAAATTCTAATGTAAATTTCCAATATAATATGGTTAGAATAAATGTCTGGAGAATTCAGTAGTGCAGCTGTTTCTAGGTTGACTCCCTACTTAAATTTGTAAGTCACTTTGCCTGCCCCCTTACCCCCGTCTTTTTTTTAAATCAAATTACAATCCTGTTTTCTGTCTTCACTTTGTACTGAGCTCTCTCTACTCTGACCTCATTCATTGTTTTGATAATAATTTATTGAGCACCTTCTATGACTCAGACATTGCCTAGGAGCTGGTGATACAAACTGTAAAGATAAGGATGCTGAAAGCAAAGCGCTTACAAGGTAGCAGGGAGGCAGTCATGCAAAAGGACACGTTTTGTGATGACAATAGTCATGTTAGTAAATAAGAAGCAATGAGAGTTAGTGTAATCCTAAATCTTCCTGGGTGAGTCAAGTAGATATTTACCCTTTTAGGGACTGTCATCACCTGATAATTAAATGGTACATTTATATACTTTGTCTTTTCAAAAATGTTGGGGGATCTTTAGGGGTATTTATTTCTTATAATTCATTGGCACACTTTCTTTGAAGCCTAAGGTATAACAAATGAACTATGAACTGAGAATGAGCAGCAAAATGTATTGGCTATTAGAATATATTTTCAATAAGTATTATTATTTAAGAATCAGATGGGGTATTAGAGAGCATTTGTTGTCATAGGAAGGGAGGGTACAGGTAAAGAGAAATTAGCATCTATTAAATGTCTGTTTTTGTACCATGCTCACTAATTTTATTTTCTTTCTTGACTGCATTCATCTATCTGTCTTTCTTTTACAGAATAGGCTTAAAAAGAACAATGTAATAAATAAGCTTCAGTAATTATCCTGTCATGAATGATATTATCAAATAAGTAGTCCACATTAGCCTATTAATTTCCTTCATTTTCTGATTTGTACCTACATGTAAGAACTGCTCTCTTGACTAGAAATCATTAAAACTAAACCTGATTTTATTTTTATTTTTCTGAAGGAATCTATTACACAAATCAGCAAGGTAAGCCCTTCATATTTAAAAGTACATATTTTTAAAGTTTCTCATGTTTGCATATTATAGATGATAACATTTCTCTATTCATTTGATTTTAGCAGAAACTTGAGAAGGTTAAACTTGAGGAACAACAAACAGAGGTAATTTGTTCATGATGAGTATATTTTAAAAATTATTATGAAGTATAACATGTGCAAACATATTTATAATGTATATGTTCAGTCTAAAGAATGGTAATAAAACAAGCAACATGCACTCTCCCAGTGTTAAGGAATGGAACATTGACAAAGTCAACATATATTCCCCAAGATAAATGCATATTTTAAACTCATAATCAAACTTGAGAGTATAGATTAAATACCTGAGAAAAACTATTGATTTGCTCATTTTACTAATGGTTTACCTGTTTTAACAAATTCGTATTAGTAGGAATATTTCCAAGTTGGGAACTATGTTCTAATTCTCAAGGTGGTGACAAAAGGGAATAGGGAAGCAATATGGCACAGAATCCTAACTTGATCATTTACCAGCTGTGTGACTTTGGCCTCAAGTTTCTTCATCTTTAAACTGAGAATATTAATAAGAATATTTACCACACAGGGATGATGAGCTGGCACTTAATGAATACTGAAGGTTTCACAATAACACTTCTTAGGTTTTATATGAACATTTATTGATTACTTGATTTTACTGAAGAATTTCCACTACACAGATGTGAGGAGTGAGGTATAGAGCAATTGAATAAACAACTGTGTGACATTATCATACAATTATTAAGTAGCAGAGCTTGCTTAAAAATAAAGGATTTTCTTGGAAAATCTAGAATTCTAGATTCAACTAAATTACATTTATAGTAATATATTTACCTAATTGTAATATTTCAGCCTCTCTGTTTTATCAAGGAAGTTGAAATGTTTGATGTTTATGTGAAATGTTTTCTAAATTAAATTGAATTTACAAATTGATGCCTTTTGAAAGACCCCTAACTATCTTCTATGAAGGAAAGTTGTGCTGGAAGTTGGCAGGTGTTAACTTCCTGAATTTTACCACCAAGTAAGACTGATTTTTTGTTAAAACAAAACAAAAGCATATCTTGAAGTTGCCCTCTATGTCTTTTTAAATATATCTCATTTCATCATGTGAAAAACAGTTTGGTCTATAATTAGCACACATGTTGAAAGTCGATGCCCTTTGAAGACCAAGTGAATAATTGTAGTTATCCAGGTGACTCAGGAAAAGCAGGGAAGTTTTGAAGTCCCCAGACATTGTTTTTAGCTTGGAGTGTGGATTCACCTATGAATTGAGTGGATTAATGAAAAATCCCTCAAAACTCATTTTAATTGTTATTCTTCACATGACCCCAAATCATTTCTTAAACCATGATAAGTGAAGGATTATCATTCTCTTTTCACCCATTGCAAAGGTACGTTGTGATAGTTATGGTTCTACAAGAGAGAGATGATTAATTCATCATAAATGACAGCTATACTTGAATCATGGCCTCAAAAATTCCTTTTCCTTCTTTCCAGGATGAAATCCAGGATAAAATCCACCCCTTTTTCCAGTCACAGCCTGTAGTCTATCCTTATGCCGAGCCCATCCCTTACCCTGTCCTTCAACAAAACGTCCTGCCTCTTGCTCAGCCTATGGTGCTGCCTTATTTTCAATCTGAAATAATGGAAGTCCCCAAAGATAAAGACAACGTCATCCCTAAACGCAAAGTTATGCCTGTCCTTAAATTTCCAAGAGTGCCCGTTTTTGATGGTCAAATTCCACATCTCACTGATCGTGAAACTCTTTACCTTCCTCTGCCTCTGCTCCAGCCCTTAACCCACCAGCAACCCCAGCCTTTTCCTCAGAGTCCCGTGCTTCCTCCTCAGTCCCTGCTGTCTCTTGCTCAGTCCCAAATCCCACCTTCTTCCCAGCAAATGGTTCCCTACCCCCAGAGAAATATGCCTCTCCAAGCCCTCCTGCTGTACCAACAGTCTCTAACTGAGCCTCTCCAGGAGTTCTACCCTGTGACACAACAACTTGCCCAAGTTCACAACCCCGTTATTGTAAGTTCAAATTTATTTACTTTGCTGTTTCACTCATAATATGTATACAATGTTAGAAAAACTGAGAACTCAAAAATGAAAGAATAAATATATATGTTAGTGGATCCAAAAAGCACATAGTTTAGATACACAATAGAATCAGATGGAGAGTTTTTTTTGTTTTTTCAAAATCCCAATGCCCAGCCTTAGCCACAGAAATTCTGAAATAATTATTCTGATTTTCTATGTAGAAGAAACTGAGTGGTTGGTAGGAATGTTTGCAGGGATTCTGATTTATTGATCTGTGGAACACTTCTGATTTAGATAAAGAAGCTTACTAAAGCAAGAATTAAATTTGATAATCTGATTGGGTTTGAAATAAAGAAGTATTATTATTTTATGTAGTTTGGCAGTTTCCCTTGTGTTCTTCTATTCCCCACATGCCTTCCTTCACAACACCTTGTTCCTGATGTATGTACATAGAAGAGCAAATGATTGAGATGCTTATTTCATTACTCAAAACATTTTTAGGAAAAGTGTTTTTGCCAAGATTTGCATTGTACATATTTTTTTATTTGTTAATTTTTAAGGTCTAAGAGGATTACAAAGTTAATGGCCCTTCCTCACTTTTGGTAAGTTTTGAGGTTTAGAAATTGGACATATCATTTGTTAGTTCATGTTTTTGTATGTTTCATTCACTTAGATAAGCCTAAGAGAGTGGCAAACTCAATATCCTAGCTTATTTATAACTTATTAATATTTATTCTCATATTTAACTATTTTTGCTGACCTAAAGTTATATATTTTTTGTGTGTTTGTTTTTAATTAGAGAAGTCATAAGTTTATAGAACAATCATGTATAAACTACAAGATTCTCATATACTACCCTATTATTAACAGCTTGCTTTGGTGTGGTACATTTACAACAATTGATGAAAGCACGTTTTTATAATTGTACTATTAATGATAGTCCATGGTTTAATTTAGGGTTCGCTGTTTGTATTGTGCAGTTTCATGGTTTTTAAAAATTTTTATTCTAATAATGTATATACACCCTATATATACATTAACCCCTTTTAACCACATTCAAATATATAATTCAGTGCTGTTAATTGCATTTACAATGTAAAATTGTGTATTTTTTGTATTTCAAATAGTTTTATATTTTATGTATATGACATTGACAAATTTAATTGATATGCTTGTGAATGCCTATATCCTTACATTTAATTATCATAACTTTCAGGAAAAAGAAAACATAATTTCCTTTTTTTATGTAAATATGTTTGAGTTGTTTTTTTTTTTTAAAGATCAGCTTACATTCTTATTTCTAACTTTGGCTTCATCATACTTTGTTTTTATTATTTAAAATTTATATGGTATCTTTTACTTCAAAACTCAAAATAAAATTACTAAGTGCAAGGTTAAAGAAAGGAATAGAGGATAGCTTTAGGACTCTTAAGATGCAAATCCTTTTGTGATCATGATAGAGTAGACATTTCACTAAAACTTCCAAGTGAGCTGGTATATGGTCCTATAGAAATTTTTATATGCTTCCAAAGGAGGGCAGAGCAGGGAGTATTTGTAATAAAATCTCTCATGAATTAATCACACAAAATTACAAATGGGGATAGATGAATAGATATTTAACAAAATTAATAATATTTTTTTTTATTCCACAGAATTGACTGTGAATGGAATTGTGACGTATTTTCTATCTTTGCATCATGTTAACAAAAATTATTTTTTAATTAATCCACATGGAAAAGCATGAAACTTTATTATTTTCTTTATATTATGTGTTGTATGGTACTCACTTTCATTTGAATTTGACTCATAAACTCTTTATTTGCAAATTTTAATTCAATTAGTACCATAGAAGTTCAATTTTGAGTTGGAAACACTATACATTCATATCTAAAATATGTATAAAATGGTTTCTGGAATTGTGCTTATTATTACTTCTTAAAAAAACTAGTTCCTTTCCAGTCATTTCAATAAATTAATCCTTTAGGCATATTTAAGTTGTCCTGTCTTTATTACAATTTCTAAAAGCTAATGGGTTCCTTTAATGTTAACTTTAGGCTATTAGGTTATTATTGGCATCAAAAATAATTGTGGAAGGATGTTTTGAAATTGAGGATAACAGAAAGTGGAGGAAAAGGCAGTTTGATCATATGTCCTGGTTTGCTCTAGAAAGACTTGGTTTCTATTGCCCTTATTTAAGTATTACAGCTGTGCCTTTCACTGTCAAACATATCCAGGCTTGGATGTTAAGTTGTATGGTCTCCCTAAGAAATGGACTTCAAATGTGAAATCTGAATCACAGCTTTGCCATATGGTAGCTAAGTGATATCAGGCAAATTACCCAATCTTGCTCAACTTCAATCTCCATACCTATAAAATAGTTAATTCAAAGGGTTTCTTGAAGTTGAAGTGAGATAACAATAATGTGATTATATGATAGGTACTCCTATTGATCCACATTGCTGAACCACTTACATCAGAGCAGTAGGAGCTAGTTTCACAATCAGAATGAACTGGGTGATGTGATTCTAGTCATTGATGCCTACAAAGGTAAAGCCTATTTGAAGCTCCAATACCCATCTCTGTCTTAGTTTGCCAGTGCTCTATAACAGAATACCACAGACTGCTGTTATTATCTCACAGCTTGCGAGGTTAGATGCCCAAAATCAAGGTATCAGCTGGCCATGCCTTCTCTGAAATCTTTACTGTTCTGATGGTTGCTGGCTGGCAATCAGTCTCTGCCTCTGTCACATGGAAATCTGCCTCATTGCCCTCCTGTGGCTCCTTTTCCCTGTCTAAATTTCCTGTGATTATATGTACACCAGTCATACTGGATTAAGACCCATTCTTATCATTATTCCTTGAATATTCCAACTTCATTCCTCTGCAGAGAATGTGCCTGTAGAGAAGTAGAGGTTGAGAGTATAGACTCTACAGTCAGCCTTCCTGGGTTCAAATATGAGCCCAAATATTTACTTGAATATTATATTGGGTAAGTTACTAAGCCTCTCAGTGCCTCAGTGTCTTCATCTTTAAAAATGGGATAATAATATTTCACTTCTAAAATTGCTGGGCGGATTTAAAACTTCAGTATATATAAAGCTATTAAAAGACTGCCTGGTGCGAATATTTTTTCTGTCCTGATTTTGTGATAATCAGGGTGGGCTAAACATTCGCTATGTTAGAAACCATGCATGTGTCCCCAGACTTAGTTTTTCTCCCTAGGTCTGGTTTTTAGAATGCTGATGATATACTAAGCCTGATTTATTATATGACCATCCTATATGGGAAATAACTGTAATTCTAGGTATCTTTGGTCAACCTTAAGAGATATAGCAGGGGGATGGATGTGGCTCAAATGGTTGGGCATCTGTCTCCCATATGGAGGGACCTGGGTTCGATCCTCGGGACCTCCTGGTAAAAATTTTAAAAAGGGAAAAATATAGAAGGCGCAAGGGCCTCCAGGCCCCATGTGCAGGTACGCCACCAGGCCCTGCGAGTGGGTGAGCTGCCAGGCCCAACGAGCTGGTATGCCATCAGGTCCTGTGAACGGGTGAGCTCCCCAGGCCCTGTGCGTAGGTACGCTGCCAGGCCCTGCAAGTGGGTGTGTCATCAGGCCCCAAAAGCCATGCAGCAAGATAATGATGTAACAGGAGAGTGACGCAAGGGAGAACCAAGACAATACAAGCTGGAAAAACAGGAACTAAGGTGGTGCAGGTGGTAGGGTGCCTCTCTCCCACATCAGAGTTTCCAAGGATCGAATCCCAGTGAAAACAGGAGGAGAAGGATGAGAAGAGAGGGCAAGAAACGGACACAGAAAATTGCCCAGTGAATGGACACTTAAACAGCAAAAATGGTGGGGGGTGGGGGAGGGTAAAAATGGATAAAAGTAAGTAAGTAAATAAATAAATCCTTAAAAAAAAGGTATAGGGGAGTAAGATATGGACTATAGTTAGTAGTAATACTTTGACGATGCTCTTTCATAATTTGTTAACATATGTTTCAAAACAATGCAAAGTATTTGTGGTGGGGTGATGAGTGGGAGCCCTGTATGATGTTATGCAGGTTTGTTTTGTAAGTTCACAATGTTTACTGAATACTTATAGTTTATGTATTTTCATGTATGAATGATATACTTCAATAAATTGTTTTTTAAAAAACACTGCCTGAAAGAATAAGCACTATATAATTTATAGCTCTTTATTTTACCCAGAACATGCTTTCTCCAGCTTTCTGCATGGCTCTGTCTTACTTATCATACAGAAAATAAGTTAAATATTTGTGGAATTAATGAATGGATTATCACAGTACTCAAAAGAGTCCTTTTCTTAAGAGTCTCCTTAACACTCTCCTTTCCATGACTGCTGGGGACCTTGAAGAAAGAACCAACATAATTCCATTCTTTGTGACCATCTTGATGTCTGTAGTACAAGCCAATGATTGTTGTCCTTCTATATTTGCAACTAGAATGTGGACTTGATATTTTTGTGGGAAGACAAGACAAGTAGACTGCCAGTCTTTTCTCATGTTATGGACTAGAAATAAAAGGATATATTTTATCAGGATGAGACACTAAAATGAACCAGGTTTCTGCTTTTTCTGAGAAAAGATGGCATAGACTCACTTTTTCCTGCACTTCTCTTTTCTTATAAAAAAAACCTGGAAATAACTCAATAGGTAATGTTAAAACCACAACTTGAATGATAAAATAGAGTCAAGTGATATCAACACCTAGATGAATCAGATGTTGGAATATCTGGCAAGAATTTTAATGCCTTAAAAAAGAATTATGACTTCTTTTGAAACAAATGAAAAATGAGAAAATCTTAGCAAAAATTAGAAATTATATAAAAGAATGAAATTGAGGTTATAGAACAGAAAAGTATAATAACCGAAAAGTAAAAAGCTTGTTGGATAGGCTTAAAAGTATAGTAGAAATGAGAAAGGATATTATAAACAAAACTGAATACAAATCAACAGAAACTACTCGATCTAAATGGAAAGAAAATAAACTTCAAACAAATAACATAACAACAACAAAAAAAATGAATATAGCCGTCAGGACTTATAGACAGTAACAAAAGATCTAACATTTGTCTCATTAGAATTTCAGAATAAAAGAATAAAATATGAAAGTGAAAATAGGAAAATCAATAAAACAAAAAGTGAGCTCTTCTATTAAAAAAAAAACTAAAACAATAAAATTGATAACTTCTGGACTGACAAAGATAAAAAGAGATAAAATACATACCACCAATATCATGAATGAAATGGGATATCTTAGATATTGCAGCTAATAAGAGTATAATAAGAGAATGCTTAGAGTTGCAACACATTTTCTCCAGTTCATTGACTCGCACAGGACAACTAACAAGGAGATGATGATGGGCAATGCCCATCCCAAGGAAAACAGGGTATCTGCAACTGCAAGCAAGATAGTTCCATCTACCTGTCTATGGGATCTATGTACGCCCCCTCTCAGTTAGAAATAGAGTGGGCATCACCATCTCAAAATCCTCAAGATTGGGGAATGAACAATGGACTAAGGTAGATTCATTATTATTCTATTATAGACTTATTGCTATTTTAACAATGGAAGAACTTTTATTATTGATATAAAAACAGTGGTCACCAGAGGTTCTGAGGGGAGGGCGAGGGAAGAATAGGTGAACATGGGGGCATTTTCAGGGCACTGGAATTGTCCTGCATGAAATTGCAGTGATGGATACAGGCCATTATATATTTTGTCATAACCTATAAAATTGTGTGGGGCAGAGTGTAAACTATAATGTAAAATATAGCCCATGTTTAGTACCAATGTTTCAATATGTGTTCACCAATTGTAACAAATGTACCACACTAATCAAAGATGTTGTTAATGTGGGAAAGTGTGGAAGGGGAAGTTTGTGGGGCATATGGGAATCCCTATATTTTTTTATGTAACATTAATGTAATCTAAAGCTTCTTTAAAAAAAAAAATGTATAGGATACAGGAAAGGCAGTACTTAGAGGGAAATTTATAGCCCTCAATGCTTACATCAAATAGAAGAAAGAGCTAAACTTGAAAGCCTAACTGTACACCTGGAGAAACTAGAAAAAGAACAGCAAACTAATCTCAAAGCAAGTAGAAGGAAAAGAATAATAAAGATCATAGAAGAAATAAATGAAATAGCAAACAACAACAACAAAAAACAAAATAGAGAATCAACAACACCAAAAGTTGGTTCTTTGAGAAGATTAACAAAATTGACAAAACCTTAGCTGGAATGACAAAGAAAAAAGAGAGAAGATGAAAATAAATTAAATCAGAAATGAGGGGGGGGGGCATTACAACTGACCCTGCAGAAATAAGAGAGATCATAAACGGATACTATGAACAACTGTATGCCAACAAACTAGACAACATAGATGAGATGGACAAATTCCTAGAAACACATAACCAACCTACACTTACCTTAGAAAAATAGAAGATCTCAACAGAATAAAACAAGTAAAAAGAATGAAACCATCTTTAAAAGCCTCCCAAAAGTAAAAAGCCCAGGACCAGTGGCTTTACAGGTGAATTCTACCCAATCATTCAAAGAAGATTTAATGTCAATCTTGCTTAAATGCTTACAAAAAATTGAACAGGAGGGAACACTACTAAGCTCATTCTATGACACCAACATCACCTTAATACCAAAGCTAGATAAAGATACTATGAAAAAAGAAAAATTACAGGCCAATTTTTGTAATGAATGTAGATGCAAAAATCCTCAAAAAAATAATTAATCAAATCCAAAAGCACATTAAGATAGTTATACATAATGATCAGGTGGGTTTTATCCCAGGTATGTAAGGGTGGTGCAACACAAGCAAATTAATTAGTGTGATGTACTACATTAATAAATCAAAGATAAAAATCACATGATCATCTTGATTGATGCAGAAAAATCATTTTACATAATACAACATCCTTTCTTCATTAAAACACTCTAGAAGATAAGAATAGAAGGAAACTTTCTAAACATGATAAAATGCATATATGAAAAACCGACAGCTAACATTGTACTCAATGGTGAAAGACTTAAAGCTTTTCCAGTGAGATTAGGAACAAGAAATAGATGCCCACTGTCACCACTGTTATCCAATATTGTGCTAGAAGTTCTAGGTAGAGCAGTTAGGCAAGAAAAGGAAATAAGTCACCTAAATAGGAAAGAAAGTTATAAAACCCTTGCTATTTGCTGATGATATGATCCTCTACCTAGAAGATCCCGAAAAATCCCCAAAAAGGTTTTTAGAGGTAATAAACATGTTCAGCAAAGTGATGGGGTACAAAATTAATATGCAAAAATCAATAGTGCTTCTTTACACTACTAATGAGCAACAAGAGGAAGATGACAAGGGAAAAATTACATTTTCAACAGCAACTATAAGAATCAAATATTTAGGAATAAACTTAACTAAGAATATAAAGGACCGCTATTTAGAAAACTACAAAACATTGCTAAAAAAAAATCAAGGATGACCTAAATGACTGGAAGGGCATTCCATGTTTATGAATTGGAAGACTAAGTATTGTTAAGATGTTAATTTACCCAAGTTAATTTACAGGTTCAATGTAATCCCAATCAAAATTCCAACAGCCTTTTTTGCAGAAATGGAAAAGCCAATTATCAAAATTATTTGGAAGTGTAAGGAGCCCTGAATAGCCAAAAATATCCTTAAAAAGTAGAATGAAGTTGGAGGGTTCTCATTTCCTGACTTTAAAGCATATTACTTAGATACAGAGGTAAAAGCAGCATAACTCTTTCACACAGATAGACAAATTGACCAATGGAACTGAATTGAGAATCAGAAATAGACCATCATATCTAGAGTCAAGTGATTTTTGACAAGGCTGTCAAGCCCATCCAGCTGGGTCAGAACAGTATATTCAACAAATGGACCTGGGAGAATTGGATATCTATAGCCAAAAGAAAGAAAGGGCAACCCTATCTCACACCCTATACAAAAAGTAACTCAAAATGGAACAAAAACATAAATATACAAGGTAGAACCATAAAACTCATTTAAGGAAACATCTTCAAGATCTTGTGGTAGGTGGTGGTTTCTTATACCTTACACCTGAAGCATGAGCAATGAAAGAAAAAAAAATAGATAAATGAGACCTCCTCAAAATGAAAAACTTTTGCACTTCAAATGACTTTGTCAAGAAGGTGAAAAGGCAAGTTACTCAATGGGAGAAAATATTTGGAACCCACATATCTGGTAAGGGTTTGTTTTCCATGTTATACAAAGAGATAATACAACTATAAAAACAACAAGCAACTCAATTAAAAATTGGGTAAAAGACTTGCATAGACATATTTTCCAAAGAAGAAATACAAATGTTCAAAAAGCATGTGAAAAGGTGCTTAACATCACTTGGTATTAGGTATTTCATACCTTACAGACAGGCTATTATTTAAAAAAAAAAAAAAGAAAACTACAAGTTTTGGAGAGGTGTGGAGAAAGAAGAACACTCCTTCACTGTTGGTTAGAATGTAGAATGGTGCAGCACTTTTGGAAGACAGTTTGGTAGTGCGTCAGGAACCTAAATGTAGATCTGCCTTAGGATGTCACAATCCTGCTACTAGGAATATATTTAGAAGACCTGAAACAGGGATATGAACAGACACTTGCACAGCAATGTTCATAATAGCATTATTCATATTTGCTAAGAGATGGAAACAGTCCATGTTCATCAACTGATGAATGGATAAACAAAATGCGGTATATACCAATTATGGAATACTATTCATCTGTAAGAAGAAAAGGAGTCAGGATGCATATGACAACATGGATGAACTTTGAGGACATTATGTTCAATGAAGTAAGCCAGACATAAAAGGACAAATACTGTATGGTCTCATTAATATGAACTAAATATGAAGAGTAAACTTATGGAGGTAAACTCTAGAGTATAGGTTACTAAGAGATAGACTACGTGTTGAGACAGGAAAGCTGATGTTTAATATATGTAGAATTTTTAATAAGATTGATTGGAAATGTGTGGAAATGGATAGAGTTGATGGTAACACATTACAGTGAGTATAATGAACACCACTGATCTAAAAATGTGATTGTGGGTGAAAGATGTAGTCTGTGGGTGTAAATGTCAATTGCAAGGAAGCTAGAGAATAATCTAGGGTATGTATAACAGAGATTTTGGTGGTGGATGAGGATTGTGGGTACTAGAACAAATATAAGAATTTCTTCTATTACAAGGTGTTAGTATATGGCGATAAGCGGGAAAAAATGCAAATAATGTAATTTATGGACTATAGTCAACAGTAATATTGTAATACTTACGTAGCAAAGGCAAAGAAGATACTATATCAATTCTAAGGGTCAACAATAGAAGGTACAAGGGGTTAGGGGATTTTTCCTTTTGGAGTAATGGAAACATTCTGAAATTGACTGAGAGAATGACAACACAACTCTGTGATGAAAGTGAGAGCCACTGTTTATACACTTTGGTTGGACTGTACAAGGTATGGGACTGTATAACACAGTGAACCCTGTGGTGGATGATGACTGTGGTTAACAGGACAAATATGAGAACATTCTCTCATGAACTATAACAAACATACAATGCTAACATCTGGTGTTAATAAGTTGGTTTGTGGAAAAAATGCACCAAATGTAAGCAATGCTATTTTGGTGATGTTACTTCATTACTAGTAACAAATATTCCACAACAATGCAAGGTGTTTGTGGTGGGGCGATGTATGGGAACCCTTTGTAGTATGCATGATTATTTTGTAAATTCACAATTTCTCTAATAAAAAATCATAAAATATTATGACACAATCAACAGATTGCTAAAATATAGAAGGCTGGTAATACCTAGTGTTTGCAAAAAAAAAAAAAAAAATGGAACACTGCTGGTAGAAATGAAAACTGGTACAAACACTTTGGAAACCTCTGTTAGTTTTTATGAAAGATAAAGATCTACATAATCCAAGACTAATGGTTTCACTCTTAGGTATATACCCAGCAGAAATTCATATCTCTATCTCTATCTCTATCTCTATCTCTATCTCATCTCTATCTCTATCTCTATCTCTATCTCTATCTCTATCTCTATCTCTAAGCACTAAAAGCATATACCCAATGTTACTAGTAGCATTACTCATAATACCCAAAATTAGAAACAAAGAAAGTCTGCTAACAATATATCAGATAAATAAATTGTGGTATACAATGAAATGGAATATTATATTGTAATTAACATCAATGAGCTACTGTTACTCGCCAACAATGTGGACAAACTTCACATATTGTGGGAAAGTCTTCCTAATTTGGCCTGCTGTCTTTCACTGGGTCCCACAAATACATCCTGCAAACAGGACCAAGGTGTCAGCCTGAGAAGATAAAACACAAAACCCTAGGAGTTAAGGGGACTGCTGGTACATTCCTTCCTCTATTGTCCTGGAAAGATGTACATATTCAATGGAGGCAGTCTGGCTCTTGTGGGCATGTTTTAGGACATCCAACTCACATCCCAGTAGCAGATCTGTCCTTGGCAGGGAAGAAGCTGGATACCTTCACTGCAGAAACTCAGGGATACAACAAAGGGGTTCTGTGCCTAGCACATATCCCTGTATTGGCCACGGATTGAGACCTGCTGCCTATTCAGAACTGGCACCCTCTAGAGAAGCTGACCTTGCTCTGACTCTTCTCTATATCAGTAAAACAACTTTCCATCATAGCCTGTGTGAGTCATGCTTTTGCTGGCAACCCCAACACCTGCAATGGAGAGCGCTGACATCTTTTTTGGTGTTTCTGCCTTCTGACCAACAAAGAGAATTGAGTAAAGTAACCAGACACAAAATATAACAGAATGCACAACCCCGTAAATAGAATCTGTGCAAAACTAGTTTCTGGAGAAAGAAATTAGGCTAGAAGTTATCTGAATTAGGAAGGTAGAAAATGATAGGGAGCATGGAGGGGCACACTGGTGTGGGGGTACTTTTCTTTCCCCTGACCTGGGAGGTGGATACTTTGTGATATTCATTTCATATGGATAGCTTTCTGCATATAAGTTAATTGCATCTTAAAAGTTTATGTATATATTACATTTAAAACCTTGTTCTTATTGAGTCCCTTTTCTACCATCTTCTTTTTCCCTATCGGTAGGGCCTTACCAGTGTGGAATTACTCCTTCGCTTTTGGACTTGAATGAAATTCCATATTGATGCAATTGGATCTGGCTTTTTCAGAAGCTGTGAAAGGGCTGGATAATGCTATTGTGAAATGCAAGATGTTTGCCCTTACCAGAGTGAAATTTGTAGATGGTAAGTACGATATGGGGGAGAGACTGGCAAATAAATTCCCCTTTGTTATGGGCTGAATTGTGTCCCCTAAAAAGAAGTGAAAATGTTCAAGTCCTAACTCTCAAGAACTGAGAATTTGACCTTATTTGGAAATAGGGTCTGTGAAGGTGTGATTGGTTAAAATGAGTTTGCTTAACCCAAAATGACCGTTGTCCTTTTGAGAAGAGGAGAATTTTACAAATTTAGAAAAGAAAGACCCTTTATTTATCAAAAGGAGACAATTTGCAAATTGGGGAAAACTCTGTGCCAAGACAAAGTGCTCTGCTTTCTCCCAACAAAGAGGAGCCTTATACAGTAAATACAATGAGGTTATACTAAGAAAAATGATTTGTTAAGCAAAAAAAATAAGAAAAGCAAGTTTTATAAGGGGATGGAATGCTAACAGGCTACTGTAAAAACTTATTTGCCACCCCAACCCCTAACCCCAGTCTCAGTTAAAATCCTGGTTTAGGGGAAATCAAGGCTTAGGTACAGAGAACGTTAGAATGTCTTAGGATTTGTATAAGGTGTGAGTATACCAGAAAACTTGTCCTGGTACATATACAGACAAACTAGCTTTTATTTTATTCATGTACTGATAAGATGCTCTTTGCTTTAGATGTGTATATACAAATTGCCTCCAGAACCCTGCCAATGTAATTTACACTGGGGAGCAGGACATGTGAAGATGGACAAGGCAGAGTTGCATCTATAAGACAAGTGTTGGTAGTTTGAGTATTTTGTTGAACCTCAAAAATTATATTCTTAAATTGGTCCATTTCTGTGGCTATGGGACCCTTTTATTGGATTGAATTCAGTTGAGGGCCTTTTGATTGGATCGCTTCAGTGGGGTGTAGTCAGGGCTGGGTTTTGGTCCTCTTGCTGGAGTCCATTATAAACAGGAGAGATGAGGTCACAGAAAAAGAGAAATGCCTAGAATCTGAGAGAGAAGACCCTGGGAGCTAGAAGCTGAAATCAATGGGACACAGAAGATGAGAGGAGCCACTGAAACAGAAGCTGAAAGCACCAAGGCTTTGAGGGGAGTGGAGAGATGAGCAGACATCTTCATTGTGCCCTACCATGTGCCTGATCACCCACAGCTGCAACCAGGGGAGAATGCATCTCCTTATGAAGCCTTGATTTAGACATTTTTCTTGGCCTCAAAACGGTAAGCTTTTAAATTAATAAATCCCTATTGTAAAAGCCAACTGATATATTGCCTTGGCAGCCTTTATCAAACCAAAACGAAGCTGGTACCAGTTGTAGGTACTGCTAGGCAAATACCAAAAGTATTAAAAGAACTTTTTAAGTGGGTATGGGGAAGATTCTGGAAGAAATGTGAGATGCTTAATAGAAAAGGCCTAGGTACTTTTTAGAGACCTTAGTATACTTCTGATGAGACCTTAGACAGAAATGATGAATGTGTCATTGCATACTGGAAGAAAGGCAATCATTGATTTAAAGTACAAGAGAACTTGGCAAAATTGTGGTCTGATTTTAGATGGAAGGTGGAATTTGAAAGAGATGAGCTTGGATATTCAGTTGAGGAGATTTCCTTAATTTCTCACTCCTCATTGTTATTTACCCCAAAACCAGGATTCAACCTCATTATGGACTAGAAGAATATAAATCCTCAAAATCTCTTTCCTGTTATAGAGCAAAGTTCATAGATTGGTGTCTTCGGGCCTGGATATGACCAACAGATTTTATTTTTAAGGAGAAGGTGACTGCCCATTTTGTATTAAATTTAGACCATATTAAAGAGTCAGGAGATTTTATACATGAATCCATATTTCTAGTTTCTCCTATAAATCTTGCTATTTAATTATTCTTTTTCTGTGTATTCCTGCCTGGTGACAATGGATTGGAATAAGTAGCAAGTGTTCACTTTGAAAGGGAAAGGTTTTTTCTTTTTTAAACAACCAAACTGTCATCATTGTTTTCAAGCATTTGTGTTATCTGCCTGGTTCTAGAAGACAGTTTTGTACCCATAATGAAAAGTAAAACATTTAAAATCATCCACAGATTATAAAGGTCCAACACTTCCCTTTGTTTACAAAGCCTAGATAAGTATTAACTACTCTAGTATGCAGGCAAAAGCTATTAAAATAGATTTTCTGAACTTAGATGGAAAAAAAAGCCTAGTGTGGCCTAACCAAGGTGATACCAAGCAACTTCCTGAGGCAAGGTGATCATTAAAATTTTCAGAAAGGTGAGGAGGGTAATTATTACACAAGACATGGTCAGATCTGAAGTAGACTCTGTGTGAGGCTGATCCTGACATTCCCAGGGGAAAAAAGTCAATAGCAGTTACACAGGATGGCTTTTCATATGTTAAGATATTCGTGTCTGGAGAAACAGAAATCTGGCTCAAGCTACTATCAGAGTCATGATCCTCCCCATCCCCCCCAAACTTCCAAATATTCAATGTTTAGAATCCAAATCCCTTGAAGGGAAGATCAAAGTCCTATAGGAAGGATCATACTATAAGAGCATTAATTTTTCTTAGCCTGGCTGGTCCTTGCCTTCCACCTATGAGTTTTGTGCCATTCATTTACCTGGAGAAAGAGAAACCTCTGGCCTTATAGACTCTTGGATCCATTTTCTGATTTACCACTAAATATTTGGAATGGAAA
>JAQZBX010004936.1:0-51986 GCA_029593785.1 Cabassous unicinctus
AAAAAAAAAAAAAAGAAATACTATGGAGCCAAGCCATATAAAAATATTAAAATTTGTATTAAATAATTTTACTGATAATAAAGGCAATAAATTCTGTTTATAAAAAAATCTAGGATCACAAAATTGATTTTCAAAAAGAACATTAAAGAGTTGCTGAAAATCCATAGTTCAAATAAGCACTATTAATCTTCAGTGTCCTTTTTAAAGAAATTTGTATTATATGTATCATGTTTGACTATTGATAATAATACACATTACATTTTATGTTTGGCTTTTTCTTCTCACTATTACACTGACATCCCCTTTACATATCAGTAATTCTTCTTACCAATCATTCTGATGTGTGCCTGATATTTTATAACTATACATCATAATTCATTTAACTCTTTTATGTAGACATATAGGTTGTCTACACATTTTCATCAGTGTGAAAAATCACTGTGAAAAGCAATATGTACACTTAAGTTTTGCCAATGTTTTTATTTATTTTATATTCCTAAGGGAAAATGGGTACTGGACCAAGAAACATAACCAATTTGGATGTACTTTTTATATAAAGTTATATTTATTTACAGAATATTTCATAAAAATATGCAGTCACCAGCACTGTAATATAGAGCTTTCACACAACTTTGCTAATTTGTCAGTGAAAAATAGTTTATATTTTAAATTGCATTGTTTGATAGCTTATGAAAGAGAATATTTCATATATCTAACTTCTTTCATGACAAATATCTTTCCATTATTTTTGTGATTTTCTAGTTTTGGATCATTTAAAAGTGGTTTGGAGATGTGTGGAAAAGTATATTTTTTGCCCTTGGTATACAAGCATTGACATAAGTATTAATGATGTTCTTTAATTCTTATATGGCTTTTATTATTTTTCCTACCTTTTATATGAAAAAGTGTGGGCTCAATAAGACAATGGCCCATATAATACATCACTAAGCTATTTATCAGTAAAAAACAAAATATAAATATAGACTGTCTATCCAAAAGAACATGCATTGGCCAATAAATATAGTGCATTTATGTCCTCATATTAAAATATATTTTTTCTGAACAGGTCCAGAGAATTTTTCATAATCTTTTTAAAGTGGATTTTTAAATTGGAAAAGATTCCTGTACCAGTTTGGCAGTTTGATATATCTATGAATTCCTAAAATAGATATTGGATTATGCTTGTAAACTGATCTGTTCATCTGGGCATGAATAATTTATGATTAGGGCTTTGATTGGGCCACATCAGTAGGGCAATGAACCCTGCCACTTGGTGGGTGGGGATTCAAAGATAAAAGACATGGCAAAGGACAGAGTTGGAGGTTTGATGTTGGAGTTAATGCTAGAGCCCGGGGAAGCAGGCATACAGAGGTGCTTGGTCGTGAAGAAGGAGAGAAGGGCTGGCGAAAAGAGTTGAGGTGTTCACCTGATAGTCTACAGCTGGCCTTGTTGAGAGAACAAACAGCTGAACTGGGAAAGAATCAAGCTCCAGGAAGAGAGGATCCCAAGGAGCCAGAACCCTCACAGAGTTGGGTGAGGGAAGTAACTTATGCTTTATGGCCTGGTAACTGTAAGAGTTTACTCCAAATAAATACCATTTATAGAAGCCAAATGATTTCTGGTATTTTGCATCAGCACCCCTTTGGCTGACTAATACAGAATTTGGTACCGAGGAGTGGGGAAGTGCTTTTGCAATTACAAAAATGATAGAAAAGTTTTATAAATGGGTAAGGGTTTTTTTTTTGGAGGAATTATGAGATGTTTGATGTAAAGGGCCTAGATTGCTTTGAAGAGACTCTTGGTAACAATATGGATGCTAAAGTTATTTTTGATAAGACCTTAGAAGGAAATAATTGTAAAAGGGATGCTAAAGAGACTTTTTATGAGGCTTTAGAACTAAATGATAAAACTGTTATTGGAAACTGGAGGAAAGGTAACCCGTGTTTTAAAGTTGCAGAAAATTTAACAAGATTAACTCCTGCTGTTATATGAAAGACAGAATTTGAAAATGGTGAACTTGAGTATTTAGCTGAAAAACTTTCCAAAGTAAACTCAGAGAATGTGGTTTGGCTTCTCCTTGTAGCTTATAGCAAAATGCTAGATAAAAGAAATATGCTAAGGACTGAACTATTGGGCACAAAGAAAACATAAACTGACCCCAGAAATTCCAAGCCTCTGGAAATTGAGCTAAACTTGGAACTTGTAAATCAGGATTGAAGATGCAGTTATCTCAGAAAAACTTGTGGAAAATCTTACTGTCTGATGGCTTGGACCCCTGCTTCTTGCATGCAAAACCAACAACATTTTTGAGATTGTTGTATGAACAAAACTATTGTCAGCTTGGAACAAAAGAGACATGGAATGGAGAGATTGAAGTAGAAACAGCTTTAAGAGTAAAAGCATGGAAGCTGAGATCTGTAGTTTAGATATCTCCTTGGGCCAAGAGAGGAGCCCACCCATGTGTACAAAGAGGGTGAGTTTGCCCCAGCATTTGAAGAAGGTGGATGTTCCCACCAGATGTTCTGGGAGAGTTTGGCTGCCTCAGGGTGCAGAGAGGGTGGAGCACTTACCTCAAAGATTAGGGTGATTAAGGTTAGCACCCCATATGTCTGAGAGAGGTGTGCCTGTCCCCCATGGATTAGGGAAGGCCAAGTGGTCAACTCATTGCTCTGAGAGGGTTGAGGCTGTGTGCCAAAGGCTAGGGGGAATTTTGTCTTCACCTCACTGTACTAGGGAGGCTAAGACTCTCAACCAAAGATTGGGTAAGGTGTGGCAATCACCCCATTGCTCTTGGAGGGTGAGATCTGGACACCCAGTTGCTTGATAAGGGTGGAACTAAGAAAATGGCCATTGGGCAAGCTTGTGGAAAGAGGTGGGTCCCCATGTGGCTCCAAGGAGAAGAAACCATCATCTTAATGACTCTCAGATTTGAAATTGAATGGAGGATGCCCTGAAGGTTTACTGAAATGTAGAGTATGCATGACTCATGTTTCACTCCTAATTTCTCTATAAATTAATGAAAATGTTTATCCTTTGTCCATTTGTTTATTGGAAGCAGATAAATTGTTTTATAAGTTTCAGAGATTTATGGCAGATGGGAATTTTCCCCAAGACAAACTGTATTTCTTTAAACTGATTATGTTATGATTTTGTATTTATTTACATTGTTACTGATTTGAGATTTTTTGAATATTGTAATATGTTTTTGGAATTCAGAGGGGGGAGTGTAACAGTTTGACAGTTTAATATAGTTATGAAATCCGAAAATATATATTAAATTATGCTTGGAAACTGGTCTGTTCAACTGATGATTAAGTTATGATTAGGGATTTGATTGGGCCACATCAGTAGGACATTGAGCCCCACTCTTTGGTTGGTGTGTGTCGGGTAATCAAAGATAAAAGACATGGCAAAGGACAGAGTTGAAGTTTTGATGTTGGGGTTTTAATGCTGGAGCCTGGGAAAGCAAGCACATAGGGGAGCTTGGTCCTGAGGAAGGAGAGAAGTTCCTGGGAAAAGAGAGAAGCTGTGACCTGATAGTGTACAGCTGGCATTGTTGAGAGACCAAGCAGCTGCTCCTGGACAGAATTAAGCTCTGGGAAGAGAGGAACACAGGAAGACAGATCCCTCACAGAGTTGGGTGAAGGAAGTAACTTATGCATTATGGCCGAGTAACTGTAAGTATCTACCCCCAAATAAATACCCTTTAAAGAAGCCAAACGATTTCTGGTATTTTGCATCAGCACCCATTTGGCTGACTAATACAATCCCTAAATCTTATTACAATGGCATTTCCTCAATCAGCAAATTTTAAAGTCACAAGTAAATTTTTTGAAAATTGCATGGCAACAAGTTGTCTGTCACATCCACTTCAAGATATTATTCTTGCATAGGCATTTGATAAGGAATGTATGATATTTTATGCAGTTCTTTTGAAGTGAAGAATGAGCTCGCAAATCTAACTGCCACCATGGATGTTTATGTAGCCTTAAGTAGTCATTCAATTCAGTTGACTCTGAAATATGAATATATGATCCCTAATTTCAAACAGAACTCACTTGATGTTTGAAGGTCACACTGAAACCTATGAAACCTAACAAGGCAAAGAAACTTTGTAGCTTAGCCTCATCAGCCTGAATGCCTAGTAAAGAAACAAATGTAGGTATATTCTCATAAATTCAAGCTTCTGCTCATTCATGTTTTCATTCAAAAACATGTCATGTTTTTATTTCATTTTTTAATGTAATAAATTCTATGGCAGTGATTGGAAGAAATCCAGTCATTTATAATTACGGGGAATGTGCCTGGCACACAAACCATCATAAAAATGTGTTGTGTAAGTGTGTGTGTGTAGAAAAACACTATGAATTAAACACTCTAAATGATTAAAAATAGAGCCAAACTTTAAGGCTGGTGTATGTCTCCTTGAGGTTTCCATAAATCTTAAAAGAAACAAATTATCTGACAGCTACATTATTTTATTGACCAAAATTCATCTACCATCATTGCAATCACAGTGCTATTTGCAGTTAAATCACTTATCCAAGTGAAAAACCAATTGTTCATGGAGCAAGGGAACAATGTGAAAGAATTCATCCTGCTTGGCCTGAAACAGAATCCAGGTATGGAAAAACTCTTGTTTGTAGTTTTTACAGTCAACTATTTAATCACTGTGGCAGGTAACCTACTCATTGTAATCACCATTGCTAGCAACCCAGCCCTTGGCTCTCCTTTGTATTTTTTTTCTATCTTTCTTGTCCTTTCAAGATGGCTCCTTTGCTTCTACTAATGGCACTCAAAATTATATTTGATCTTCTCATTGAAAGGTGAACAATCTCCTTCGGTGGATACATTACTCAGGTCTTTTCAGAGCTTTTACTTGGGGCAGTTGAGGTCATCCTGCTCACGGCGATGGCCTATGACCACTACGTGGCCATCAGAAGGCACTTAAACTACATGATCACAATGAACCGGTGGGTGTGTGGCCATCGGGTGCTCATGGCCTGGGCTGGGGCTTTCTTCATGCCCTGATACAAATTCTTTTCATTGTGTGGTTGCCCTTTTTCGGCCCCAATGTCATTGACTATTTCAGATGTCACCCTCTGCTGAATCTCTCCTGCACTGACACTCACATCTTGGGACTTTTACTTGCAGCCAAGATTGGGTTCTTGTGTATTCTCAGTTTTTCAATATTTATAACCTCTTTTATGCTCATCCTTTGTTCCCTAAAATATCACAATTCGGAAGCATGGCAGAAGGGCCTCTCCACCTGCACATCACATATTATTGAGGTTGTCTTATTCTTTATACCCTACGTATTAGTATATCTTTAGCCCATGACCATTTTCCTCATGAATAAAGTGGTGGTTGTATTTTTTCTTATGATAATACTCAAGTTAAACCTTTTAATTTACACTCTCATAAATGCAGAGGTGGTCAGTGCCATGAGGAAGCTCTGGAGAAAATAGCAATCTTGGGTAACAATTTATGTTAATAAAAAGATAAAATAATTTCTATTCATAGTTAAGGGACATTGTACCTAAAGCATGATAATGGTATTGCAATCAGAATATGTTTGTTTAAATATATTATTACCTTGCTAGCTAAAATCTTAAATTGTTCCTCTTTCATAAAATATCAATATGTAATTAAATGGTGACTATATTCCTTTACAATTTGAAATTCCATTGCACATTCAAATTATTGGTTTATGGGGTTTGGCTAATTGACATAAATTGACATACTGTTTGGAAAATCCTTGCCTTTATATAGTCTATAGAAAAAATATGTGCTATCTCTAAGTATAGCTTATGTAACAATTAGCACAAGTACATAAAATATATTAAAAGGTTTATGGCAAACAACTTTGTTACATAGGCATCATTTTAAGCCCAGCTGCTACAGTCAGTGTAGAATGATTTTTGTGGTAGAAAGGCATCGACTAGAAATAAATGGATTTGGAAGAATGAGAGAAAGTAATTAAGGCAGAAGCCATAATAACATTATTAATGCTATTATGTTGCATAACTCATGAGGATCATATACATTGTTTTTTATTTACTCTGACCAGAATAAATTATTTTCCCTATCTAAACCCAAGGAGGGATATTAAATTCTTCCAGTACAGCCATAGAGTAACCTTGCACATGATGTCCTCAGAAAGCTTATACATTTCAAAAACCTCCACAAATGACTGTGATGGTAAGGCTAATGTGTCAATTTGGCCAAATATTTGTGCCCAGTCAAGCAAACACTGAACTAATTGTAATACAAGGAAATTTATGGGCTTTAGTCATCGGTAAGGTTACTGCATAGATGGCTGATTACATCTGCATCAACCAGAGAGATTGCCATCTGCAAGAAGTGATGCTTTATCCAATCAATTGAATGCCTTAAAAGAGGAAGTCATTCCAGCATCCAGAGAGAATTTCCCAGCTTGTCTTTGGACAGCCAATGTCTCCCAGGATATCAGCAAGGACCTACACTGGACTTTCATTGGACCCCCTGGTTTGCAGCCTGTCTGTGGAACCTGGACTTGTGCACCCCCACAGTCACATGAAAGACTCTTATAAAATCTCATACTATTTACAGTTACCTCTTGTTGAATCTGTTTCCCTAGAGAATCCTGACTAATACAGCTTGGTACCAGGAGTGGTTCTTGAGGAACAGAATCTTAAACATGGGATGTCTGAGGTGGTTCTGGGATTTTTGCAAATGGCTCTCTACACTAATTGGACTCAAGCATACTAGTGAATCCCGTTCCAATAATGAAGAGGCCACTAACAGTCCATGGCGTGAGGTGGCAATGTAGACACACAAAATATCATCACTGGATTCCCCTACGTCCATGCGTATAAGAAGCAAGGACCTTGGTGAGGATTTTTTCAACACCCCAACAGAGTTTTTTGAGTCAAAAGGTATAATCATGTTGGCTTGCTCCTCCTAGATACTCTGGATATAGTTACAAAAGAAAGAGATGTGCTAAAGGCTACAAATTTGAAACTTAAATTCTTCATGAATAATGTGAAAGTTTCTATGTGTGCTCCAAAAAGAATCTTGTCTCCTGTAGCCACAGGCTTGAGATACCTGAGAACCAAACACAAACTCTCTTTGTATGAGTAGCAGAGTTACAAAGGAAACTGAAATCTCAACCCCACAGGGATTCTGCGGTTAAAGTGAAGGCATTGATTGGAAAGGAGTGGAACCCAGAGGACTGGGATGAAGACATGGGATGATGATAATATTTGTGGGCATATTGGAACCCTAAATTCTGCTGACACTTTGCCAGATAAACATAAAGTGGCCTGCCCTGTGGAGGCCACACCTTGTCAACCATGTATCACCTGACCTCTGTCCTGCCCCAAGGAGTACAGACCTCTTTCTAGCTCTGAGATGGGTACCAGCCAAGCTGAAATCTTCTCTGCCCAGCCTCTGTCATGCCTCAAGGAGTCTGGACCTCCTCCAAGCCACAAGGCAGGTATCAGCCAAAGTCCAGCATTCACTGCCCAGCGTCCACCCTGCCCTGAGGATTCTGCCTTCCAATCCCTGCCTGAAGAGATTAATCCTGTCTCACCAGAAGAAAATTCAAAGGAATGCCCTGAGGTCAGTAGCTTGCAAGACAATTCTAGTCCTTATCCTTACCCACTGCCACCACTCCTCTTTCCTTCCAGACCTACAACTAGACTAAAATCACAACAAACCCCCAAAGGTGAAATATAAAGTGTGACCCATGAGTATGCTATACTTTGAAATAACTACATGAGTTCTCCAAATTATATAAACAGAAACCTGGGGAATATGTATGGGAATGGATACTAAGGGTATGGGATAGTGGTGGAAGGAATATAAAGTTGGATCATGGTGAATTTATTGATATGTGTCCACTAAGCAGAAATTCTGGATTCAGTGCTATATCTAGAGGGTTTAGAAAGGGCTCTATCAGTTTGTTCAGATGGCTGGCTGAAACATGGACCAAAATATGGCCTAGCATGTCTGAGGTTGAGATGCTTGATTTGCCCTGGTATACAGTAGAAAAGGAAATTCAAAGGCTAAGAGACATTAGAATTCTAGAATGGATTTACCATTTGAGACTGCCAACCCACCCCAGGAATGTCCAGAGGACACACCTTTAACCAGGACTGTGAGGAATAAGTTTGTAAGACTAACTCCACCTTCTCTGAAGAGCTCTGTGTTTTCTTTTCTCTGAAGTCTAGATATTACTGTAGGAAGGGCTATAATGGAATTAGAATCCTTGAACAGTATGGAGATGATCAAATCTGGAGCCAGCAAAGGTCAAGTATTGGAACTTAATCATCAAAGACAAGGTGGGTGTGGCTACCACAATAAAAAGCAGATTCAAAGACACATTCAAGATAGTCTGAGCTGCATAGAGTTATGGTGTTGAGTAATAGATCATGGGGTGCCTAGAAGTGAAATAGATAGGCAGTATACTAAATTTTTTCTGGATCTGTATAAGTAGAAGTGTTCTAGTTCAAGTGAAACAAACTGTAACTGCAATTACAGATGCAGAGAATTGTCGCCACTTAATCAATTCCCAGACTTGAGACAGTTTACAGACCCAGAGCCCCTTGAATGAGGACAAGCCCAGGTCCCTTTAGGGTCCTGTCAAACTTCCAAGAATTTATACTGTTCATCTTCTTTCCACCTTCCTGCAAGAAGACCTAGGGCCTTTTACCTGAGTAGCTGTGCATTCAGGAAAAAGAAATGATCAGACATTTTGACACTGACTGAGCCATTTAGACACCGGCTCAGAAGTGACATTAATGCCAGAATACCCAAAACATCACTGTGGTCCACCAATCAGAGTAGAGTCTTATGGAGGTCAGGTGACTGAGGAAGTTTTTGCTCAGTTCCATGTCACAGTGGGTCCAGTTGGTCCCCAGCCCCATTCTGTGTTTATTTCCCCCACTTCCAGAATGCATAATTGGAATAGACATACTGAGTAATTGGAAGAATCCCCACACTGGATCCCTGACTTGAGGAGTGAGAGCTATTATGGTAGGAAAGGCCAAGTGGAAACCACTAGAAAAAAACATCATCATTTTTTTCTCTTGATCTGTATACGTGTGGTATTACATTGATTGATTTCTAATGTTGAACCATCCTTGCCTACCACAGATGAACTCCACTTGCTCATGGTGTATAATTCATTGATATGTTGTTGAATACAATTAGCAAGGATTTTGCTGAGGATCTTAGTATCTAGTTCATTAGAGAGATTGGTGTTTAGTTTTCCTTTCTTTTGGCATCTTTATGTGGCTTTGGTATTAGTGTGGGGTGGGCATCATACAATGATTTAGGCAATGTTCGCTCAAATTCTATTTTTTGGAAGAGTTTAAGCAAGATTGGTGTTAGTTCTTTCTGTAATGATTGGTAGAATTCATCTGTGAAGCCATCTGGTCCTGGGCTCTTCTTAGTTGGGAGGTTTTTGATAACAAATTCAATCTCTTTACTTCTAATTCATCTGTTGAATTCAATTTCTTCTTTCATCAATGTAAGCTGCTTTTTTGTTTCTAAGAATTTGTACATTTCCTCTAAGTTATCCATCTGTTGGCACACACTATTCCAAAGTATCCTCTTGTTATACTCTTAATTCAGTGGGTTTATTAGTGATATCCCCTTCCACCTTCGATGTTTCTTATTTTATATATTTGTATGTTCTCTCTTTTTCTCTTTGCTAGTCTAGCTAAGGGATTCTCAATTTTATTAGTCTTCTCAAAGAGCCAGCTTTTCATTTGTTTCTTTTTTCTAGTCCTTTCATATTTTCAGTTTCATTTAGCTTTGCTCTAATTTTTGTTATTTCCTTTTCTACTTCCTTTGGGGTTAGCTTGTTGTTACTTTTTTTACTTCATCCAGGTGTGCATTTAGGACTTTGATTTAACTCTTCTTATTTAGTTCAGGCATATAGGCTATGAATTTCCCTCTAAGTATATCTTTTGCTGCATCCCATAGGTTTTGATATATTGTGTTGTCATTTTCATTCATTTCATGGTAATTACTGATTTCTTTTGCAATTTCCTCCTTGCCCCAGTACTTATCTAAGTGTGTGTGTTTTAACTTCCATATATTTGTGCCTAATCTGGTTCTCTGCCCCTTACTAAATTCCAGCTTCATTCCATTGTGGTCAGAGAAACTACTTTGTATAATTTAAATCTTTCTGGGTTCATTAAGAGTTGTTCTGTGGCTTAACATGTGGTCCATCTTGGAGAATGATCCATGACCACTCGAGAAGAATGTCTATCCCAGTGTATTTTGGTGTAACAATCTGTATATGTCTATTAGGTCCAGAACCTCTAATGTATTATTCAAGGTATTTGTTTCTTTATTGATTCTCTTTTGAGATATTCTGTCTAATGGTAATAATGGTGTATTAAAGTCACCCACTATAATTGTAGAGGCAGCTATTCTCCACCTGGTTTTTCCTGTATTTTCCTCATGTATTTTGAGGTGCACTGGTTATATGCATAAATGTTTATGATTTTTCTTTCTTCTTGGTAGATTACCCTTTTATAAATAGATAGTGTCCTTCTTTGTCTGTTACAATAGTTATGCATTTAAAGTCAATTTTGTCCAATATTAATATCACTACTCCTGGCCTTTTTGGTTACTGTTTGCATGCAAAATTGTTTTCCAACCATTCACTTTTAGCCTCCTTGCATTCCTTAGTCTAAGGTGAATTTTTTTCTCAACTGCATATAGAAAGAACATATTTTCTTATGCCTTCAGCCAATCTGTGTCTCTTGATTGGAGGGTTTAAGCCATTAACATTAAGTGTTATTGCTTTCAAGCAATTACTTACGTTTGTCATATTTTCTTTAGGTTTATTTATGCCATATATTGTTTTTATTTCTTTTTATCTTTTACTTATCCCTACATTCTCCTACAATTCTATCATTCCTGTTTTTCCTTTCAACTGCAGAACTCCCTTTAGTAATTCTTGAAAGGGCACTTTTCTTTGTGAAGTATTCTCTTACTTTCTGTTTATCTGTGACTATTTTAAACTCTCCCTCATTTTTGAGTGCCATCTTTGCTATATAGAGAATTCTTGGCTGGAAAATTTTTTCTTTTACAGCTTAACTATGTCATATCACTGCTTTCTTGCCAACATAGTTTCAGATTAGAAATTGGCACGTAATATATCAAGCTTCCCTTGTATGTGGTGGATCTCTTTCCTCTTGCTGCTTTCAGTATTCTCTCTTTGTCTTGAGCATTGGAGAGTTAAACAAGTAGATGTCTTGTAGTGAGCCTGTTAAGATTTATACTGATTGGGGTGCACTGAGCTTCGTGGACATGTATGTACATATACCTCAATAGAGTTGTGAAATTTTCAACCATTATTTCCTCCAACACTCCTGGCCCATTTCCTTTCTCTTCTCCCTCTGGGATGCCTATAATGCATATGTTTGTGTGTTTTATGTTGTCATCGAAGTCCCTAAATCACTGCTGGATTTTTTCTATCTTTTAATCTATCTCTTCTATTATCTTTCTGATTTTAGATGTACTGTCTTCCACATCACTGATTCTTTCCTCTATCTGTTCAAATCTGCTGTTAAGTGCTTCCAATGTTTTTTGGATTTCTTAGATTGTGCCATTCATCACCATCATATCTGTTATCATTTTATGTAAGTTTAAATTTTTTGATGTGTTCTCCCAGTCTCTTCTTAATACCCTTAATCTCTTCCTTTACTTCATTAAGCTGATCCATGATATTGATTTGGACATCTTTGATTAATTGTTCCATTTTCTGCATCTTCTCCTGTATTTCAATTTGTTTATTAGAGAGAGGCATGTCTTCCTGTTTCTTAGTATGGGTTGTAATTTTTTGTTGGTGTCTAGGCATCTGTTTTTCTTGATGAGTGTATTTGGTTGGTTAGGTTTTCTTTCTGTGCCAGGGTTTTATGTCTGTTCCCTTGAAAAAAAAATTGGACCAGATAAAAGGAAAGAGATAAGAAAAGAGAAATACTACTAGCAATAATAATTTTAAAAGGTAGAAAAGGAGCTGTACAAGACCTAGGAAAATAAATTTTAAAAGTGAAAAATCATAAGAAATACAGAGGAACAAGTTTTAAAAAGTGAGTAGAAAACATGAAATGAGAAACAAAATAGAAAAAAATATATTAAAAAAATTAAAAGGCTGGAATGATAAGAAGATAGAAGAAAAAAAAGAAAAAAAAAGCTTAGAAAAAATGAAACAGCACAGAAATAAAGGAAGAAATAGGAAAAAGAGTGAGATAGAGAAATAAAAATAAAAATAAAATTCAAGACCAAACAAAAAATGGTGGGATGAATGAAAAACAACAGAAAACAGAAGATCAAAAAATGAAGGGGGAAAAAAAGAAATAATGTTGGTAGAAAAAATCAGTGAAATAAAAAAGGGAGCCACTCTCACTTGGAGGTGGAGTGGACATCACCATGCCAGTCCCCTCAGGATTGAGGGAAGAGTTATGGACTAGTGTGGACTCAATCGTATTCTTTTGTAGACATATTGTGATTCAAGCAATGGAAGAAATTATAACAGTGAGGTGGAGCCAGTGACCACTAGATACTTTTGGGGCAGGGAGGGGAAGGGCAGTAATAATACAGGGGCTTTTTCAGGACTTGGGGTTTGTCCTGAGCAATGTTGCGGAGATTGATATAGGCCATTTTACATCAGCTTATACCATGTAGAACTCTGTGGCAGAGAGTGTGGTCTACGATATGAACTGTGGTCTATGCTCAGGGGCAAAGCCCCAGGATGTGTATATCCATTGCAGGTGATGTGCAATACTAATGATCAATGTTTATGTGGGATGATATGGGAGGTGTGGGAGGCAGGGAACATGGAAATTCCTTTAATTTCTGTGTAACATTTAGGTAATCTAAGCACCTTTTAAAAAATATATATATATATATATAAAATAAAAAAATAAAAAAGGGAAGGAAACAACTAAAAGGGAAATATAACAAACAAGAAACAAAACAGCAGCAGTAGCAACAACAGCAAAACAACCAAGGGAAAACAATGTTCCCTTTAGTATCCTATGGAGCTTTTCATGCTGCTGTTGTGTATCAATCAATCACCCTGCAGTATGCCCTCTGCATGTAATGTACTGGATTTTAAGGATTAAAATTTAAAAAAATTAAAATAAAAAAGGAATCTTTAAAAAAAGAACAGGTTCAAGATAGCCTAAAGCAAAAAGAATGTCTATACATTCTGTGTCATAAAGTGTGGATTCCTGATAACCAGGTGGATCACTCTCTTGGTTGACCCAGAAATGAAACCATGAGTCTCATATATACAAGGCAGGAATTCCTCCACTGAGCTATATCGTCTCCTTAGGTTAATTGATCTTCAGAGAGCTATCTGGTCTCATCCCCCGAAGCATTTTTAGACTTCTATAGCTTGCTCAAGTCCTGCTGATTAAGTTCCTGTCCCTGCCCTCTCTGTAATCTAATAGCTTGGTCTCCCTGGGCAGACAGCTTGGCATGACATTCTACATGAGGGAATCCCCCTCCCCTCTCCCTTTGGGACAGGGTCCTTTCTGAGATTTAAAGGGGGCTCAGCTGGCTAAACTCACCACAATGAAACCAATCTCCACCCTCTTTCATATCTCTCTTCCTTCCAGGGAAGGTCCCTTCCCAATACCTTGGCAGCAGTGAGCCAGAAACAGTAAGGCTACTTGCTGTGAGGTAGATATGCTGTTTACAGTCACAAGGGTGAGCACCTCACTGTTTTCATCTTTATCTTTGCAATAGCCTCCTAGTTGACTCAGAGCACCTTCCCATTATATATATATCCAAAGCACTTACTTTATATAGGAACCTACCTTGTCTCTGCATTTTTTTGTGAGAAGGTCAGTCTCTGCCTACCTACTACATAACCCAAGATTAACTCCTGATGTATTAAGGAAGGCAAAATTTGAAAATGGCAAGCCTGGGCATTTAGCTGAATAACTTTCCAGGGTAATCTTGGAGAATGTGGCTTGACTACTCTTTGCAGCCTATAGCAAAATTCTAGATGAGAGAGATAATCTGATAATAACAACCAGAATATGTGGACTTTGTTCATATCTTGATAGAAAAACTAACTATAAGGAAAACACTTTGGTAAAACCACATCCCCTGATATTTAAAATGCAGTGCAAATCAGGTAAAAATAAATAAATAAATATAAGCAATAGCCAACAATATACTTAATGTCAACAGCAAACCTATTTATTTATAGAAATAGATGTGTGGGAATTAAAAGAATGGAAAACAACACACCATGAACACACTAATCAAAACTAACCTGTCGTAAGTATATTGATAAAATTGACATCAAAGTGGAATATTACTCAGGATAAAGAAGTCAATAACAATAATTTATGTCAACTCATCAAAATCATGAAAAATTTAGATGTGTTCACCTAAAAAGAGAGCTTCGAAAATATGAAGAAGATAAATGGTAGAAAAATGCAAAATAAACAAATATTCAATTGTAATTGGTGACATCAACTCACATCTCCCACTAACAAGTAGACAGAACATTAGTAAGAATATGGATGGCCTGGAACAACACGATCAACCAAAATGACATGTAATGAATCCTCTACTCCAAAAAAGTAGAATTAACATTCTTTTCAAATGCATGTGGAATATGCACCAAGATAGACCATATTGGGACAGAAAAAAGCAATATATAATAAAGTATTGAAACTATGCAGATCATGTTTCCTGACTGAAAAGAATTAATTCAAAAAATTTTTTAAAGATTTTAATTAATTTATTTATTTATTTATCTCCCCCTTGCTGCTTGTGTTTTACTGTGTCCATTCGCTGTGTGTTTCTTCTGTGTCTACTTATCTCCCCCTTGCTGTGAGGTCCGGCTGCATCAGCCCACTGTGCCATGCAGCCGGCCTACTCTCACAAGGAGGCCCCGGGAAGTGAACCCGGGGCCTCCCGCATGGTAAACGGGGGCTCTATCCATTGAGCCACACCCGCTTCCTGCTGTGAGGTCTTGCTGCATCAGCCCACTGTGCCGTGCAGTCCGGCCAGCCTGCCCTCACAAGGAGGCCCTGGGAAGCGAACCCGGGGCCTCCCATATGGTAAATGGGAGCTCTATCCATTGAGCCACACTCACTTCCCTTAATTCAAATTAAATACTAAAAATCTATCTTGGGGATCCAGATATTTAAATATCTGAAAAAATTATATATATATATCCTTGTGAAATGCCCAAGGAACATTCTGCCAGGTAAACTATGACAAGGTCATAAAAAATATATTACGAAATGTGAAAGTGTTCAAGTGATATATTCTGTGGGCCTATAATGGAATTGAATTACAATCAATAACTGAAAAATATCAATAAAATTAGCAAATTTTGAAGAGTAAATACAAACTTATAAAGAGGCCAAGTGTCTAAGAAGAAGTCAGGTAGAAATAAAAAATATTTTGAATTTAATTTAATTTAAAAAACAGCAGTAAAGAACTTCAAAATGTGTTGGATGAGATTAAAACAAGGCATAGAGGCAAATGTATGCCACCAAGTGCTTATGTTAGAAAAGAAGAAATATCTAAAATAAATGATAGTAATTACCATCTAAACAAACTGAAAAATAAACCAGAGCAAGTGAAATCCTAACCAGGTGCAATGAAATTAAATAAGATGCATAGCAGCAGAAATCGATGAAGTTGAAAAGGGGCAAAAAATAGAGAAAATCATTTAAATCAAAGGCTGAATTTTTTCAGAAAAGCCAAAGCAATTGATAATCTCTATGTAGAATGACCAAGAATGAGACGTAAATTATAAATATCAAGAATGAAAGAGGAGGGGATTGTGGGAATATGGCCAATGGGTTAGCCATTTAAGTCTTAGCTCTCACTAAAACAACAAAGAAAAAGACAGAGGTTGCCATGGGGACCTGCTTTGGGGAACAGCAATCCAGGACACTACTTACCAAATTCCAGAAGAGTGAAAGTCAGAGACACAAAGAAAACAAAACAAGTAATCATGAGTTATTAGACCTCCCAGCTGCCAGGAAGGGCTATCCTCCCCCACTGACAAGATATTAAGTGAGGATAAAACTCCTGGTGAATTGTATCTAAGATTAGAGCAGATGTCTACCTCCAAGGGAAGGTGCTTTGAGTCATATAGGAAGGTACTGCACAAATAGGGAAGCCAGGAATAATCAGGGGTTGCTAACCTCAGTTGCTGGAATGGACACACATACCTGGCCCTCAGTTCATACAGACTAGCTAAGACCCTACACCCTGCTCCAAATGGGAGTGTGATGGAAGATTCCCTGCAAGGAAGAGGGATCTGTGAGAGTGGAGAGTAATTTTTTTTGCAGTGAGTTTAGCCAGTTGGGCTCTCCCTTGAATATCAGAAGGGACCCTGATTTGACAGGGAGAGGAGAGTGGGATTGCCTCAGGCTAGCGGTCATGTCCAGCCACCTAGAGAGGAATTACATCAGTGAGGAGAAAGAGACAAGCTGTGATCAATAACACTCCAGCTGACTACAGGGGATCTAATCTGCCCCTGGGAAATGGAACAGATAACTTTCTGAAAGGCTAATCAACTGAAGGATTCAGAATAGCTCAGTGAAAGAATTCTTGCTTAGCAGGTATGAGGTCCCTGATTCGATTCCTGGCTATTCCTTAAGAAGAGATCCACCAGGTTATCAGGCATCTGGCTGAAACTTTATGACAGGGAACATATAGACATTTTCTTTGTATTAGCTCTTCTTGGATCTCTTATTTTTTTTTAAATGTTCATTTTCTTTTATTTCCCTTATTTTCCTCACTAAAACCGTGTTCAAAACATGCAGATTGCAGGCTGCAGGGTAAGTGATTGAGGAAAATCAGCAGCCTGAGAAGATCCTAAGGGGTCTAAGAAGGAAGGCTTTTTTCCCAGGTTTATTATTTTTTTCTCTCTCTTTTTTATTTTAATGAGTTGTTGCTATATTTTTTCTTGCTTGTTTTGATTCATGTCCGTTTCTTTCTCTGCTTGTTTATTTCTCTTTTTTTGCTGTCTTTTATTCCTTTGGTTACTGATCTATTCTACCTACACGATTTCTTTTCACTACTTCATCTTTATATCCTTTGTTTTCTATTGTTGTTCTTTTGTTCCACCTCTTTTATTTGGTCTTCACTTTTTCTTGTTTGTTTTTCTCCCTTTCTCCTTTTTTCTCTCTATACTTTCTCTTTTTCATTTTTTTTTCGTTCTCTCTTTTCTCTTTTCTTTTCCCCTCTTCTTTCCACTCTAGCGTTTTAATTCCTTCTATATTTTTTCTCTATTGTTTCTTGTTTCATTATTTCTATTCCACTTTCCTAATCTTATTCCTCTGAGCTTATTATTCATGTTAATTTTTCAATTTCTTGGGTCTTGTATGGTTGCTCTCCTACCTTTTTACTATAACCATTACTATTATTCTTTTTATTCTCCCTATCTCTTTCCTTTACTCTGGACTTAATTTTTTTTTTAATTCAGAGGAATGTAGCCTGATCTCTCTAACAAAAAAACAGCTGAGTTGTGGCAAGATCCTGCCCAAGTTAGCTGTTTTGGGAACACACAGAGTAGGCAGTTTCAGGGCATTGACATGAAGGGAGCTGGATGAAGAGATAAATTCCTTAAAGTGCTGCTGGCTTCATTCTTGGTTCCTGTGTTCCCTCTTCCTTGATTTCCCCTTTTCTGTGTATACCAATATTGTATACTAATGCTATCTCTTTTCCTTCCCTCATCATTCTATCTTGTGCTTTCTGTTGTTGTTCTTACATTCCACCTCTCTTTTTTAGTCCTCAGTTTTTCTGAATTTTATTTCTACCTCATCTATCCTATTTACTTTATTTTATTAACTTTTGTCTGTCTGTCTTTTCTCTTTCCCATTCTCATGATCATACTGGATTTAAATTCTTTCAAAATATTTTTATATTTTTCGTTTTCCATCTCATTTTTGGTACCCCAGTTTTTTATTTCTATCACTTTACACTCTTTATGTGAGTTAAAAATTCATTTCCCAAGGTCTTATATGGTTCTTCTTTAAACAATTACTATTATTATTACTGTTATCCTCTTACTTTTCTTATCTCTTATAATTTATCTAGCCCTATTTTTTTCCTCCAAGGGAACATAGACAACAGCAATGAAATGAATAAGAAAAATAAAGTGTCAAAGAGAAAACTTAACACACAGAGAAAAACAGCAATTAAATAAGACCCTAGAGTAAAGAGAGAAGCTAATCAACTGAATAAACCCATCAAGATAAAAAGATGAGCAGAGGGCAACAAAAATTACAAACCATGTCAAGAAACAGAAAGACATGGCCCAGTCCAATGAAAAAAATAAAAACCAGGAAAAGCTGCAGAACATTGAAAAACTCATCAAAGCTGTCCAAGCAAATATCTTGGATCATCTTAATGAAGTGAAGGAAGAGATTTAGGATATTAAGAAGACACTGGGAGAAAATACTGAAGAAATTGTAAACATACCTAAAAAGACAACAGATATGATGGTGATGAATGGCACAATCCAAGAAATCAAAATGACTCTGGAAGCACTTAACAGTATATTTGAACAGGTAGAATAAAGAATCATTGATGTGGAAGAAAGTTATCTGAAATCAAACAGATAGGAGAACAGATAGATAAAAAGATACAAAAAATCCAGCAGGACTTAAGGATTTGAATGACAATAAAAAATGCACAGACATATGTATTATAGGCATCCCAGAGGAAGAAAAGAAGGGAAAGGGTACAAAAGAAGTGTTGGAGGAAATAAAAGCTGAAAACTTTCTAACCCTATTAAGGGAGATGGATGCACACGTCCAGAAAGTGCAATGCACCACAAAGAGTATAAATTCAAATAGGCCTACGCCAAATTGTATGCATATCCAATTCTCCAATGCTGAAGACAAAGAGAAAAAACTGAAAGCACCAAGAGAAAAGAGAACCATCACATACAAGGGAAGCTCAATAAGTTTAAGTGCTGATTTCTTATCTGAAACCATGAAGGCAAGAAGGCAGTGTTATGACATAGTTAAGGTACTGAAACAAACAAACAAACAATTCCAGCCAAGAATTATCTATCCAGCAAATCTGGCACTCAAAAATGATGAAGAGTTCAAAATACTCACAATAAACAAAAATTAAGAGAGTGTGCCAATAAGAAACATGCACTTTAGGAAATACTGAAGGAAGTCCTGCAGGTTGAAAGGAAAAAAAAAAACAGGAAAGAGAGTTGGAGGAGAGTGTAAGGACAACTAAAAAGACAAAAAGAGAAATAAAACAACATATGACATACATAAACCCAAAGAAATATGGCTAATGTAAGTGATTCCTTGAGAGTAATAACACTGAATGTTAATGGATTAAATACAGCATTCAAGAGACACAGATTGACAGAATAGATAAGGAAATATTGTAGAAATATGTTTTCTACAATAAGCCCACCTTAGACCCAGCAATTCAATGAGACTGAAAGTGAATGGCTGGAAAACAATCTTACAAGTAAACAGTAGCCCAAAAAGAGCAAGAGTAGCTTTACTAATATCAGACAAAATAGACTTTAAATGCAAAATTATTGTAAGAGACAAAGAGGGACATTATATATAGTAAAAGGGGGTAATCTTTCAAACAGGAGGAACAATGATAAACATATATAAATCTAACAGTGGCACCTCAAAATACAAGAGGCAAGCACTGGAAAAATTAAGTGGAGACATAGATGCTTCTACAATTATAGTGGGGAACTTTAATACACCATTATTACCATTAGACAGAACATCTCGACAAAGAATCAATAATGAAACAAAGATTTTGACTAATGCATTAGACAATTTGGATGTAATAAATATACAAAACACTACACCCAAATAAGCAAGATACACATTCTTCTCGAGTGCACATGGATCATACTCCAAGATAAACCATATTCTAGGCCACAGGAAAAACCTCAATGAATTCAGAAAGATTGATATTATACAAAGTAATTCTCTGACCACAATGGAATAAAATTGGAAGCAGAGAACCAGATAAGGGAAAAAAAATATGGACTTTAAACAAAACACACTTAGACAAACAGAGGATCAAGGAGGAAATCTCAAAAGACATCAGTAACTACCATGAAATGAATGAAAATGACAACACAACATATCAAAACCTATGGGATGTGGCAAAAACTGTATGGAGAGGGAAATTCATACCATAAATTCATATATCCAAAAAAAGAAAGAGCTAAAATTGAAGACCTAAATGCACACCTGGAGGAATTAGAAAAACAAAACAAACTAACCTCAAATGATGTAGAAAGAAGGAAATAACAAAGATTGTAGGAGAACTAAATGAAAAAGAAAATAAGAAAGCCCAAGAAAAAATAAACAAAACCAAAAAGCTGGTTCTTTAAGAAGATCAATAAAATTGACAAACCCGTAGACAGACTAACTAAGAAAAAAAGAGAGAAGATGCAAATATGCAAAATAATTAATGATGAAGGGAATATCATGCCTTACCCCACAGAAATAAGGAGTATAATAAAAGGATACTTTGAAAGATTATATGCTGACAAGAGTGATAATTAAGAAGAAATAGACAAATTCTTAGAGACTCACAGGCAGCCTACATTGATGAAATAAGAAATTGATGAACACACAGACCCATTACAAGTAAACAGATTGAATGAGTCATCAAAAACCTCCCAAATAAGAAGAGCCCAGGACCAGACAGCAAACATTCTGGAAAGAAATATCTCCAATTATGCTTGAACTGTTCCAAAAAATAGAAGTAGAAGGAACATTGCCTAACTCATTCTATGATGCCAACATTACCCTAATCCCAAAGTCAAACAAAGATGTCACAAGAAAGGAAAATTACAGACCAATCTCTCTAATGAACCTAGATGCTAAAATCCTCAACAAAATATTTGCTCATTGCAATTAACAACACATCAAACAAATTATACACCATAACAAAGTGGGTTTCATCCCAGGTATGCAAGGATGGTTCAACAAAAGAAAGTCAATCAATGTGATACACCACATAAAAAGATCAGAAGAAAAAAAAATTCACATGATCATATCTATAGACACAGAAAATAGAATTTGACAAAATAGAGCACACTTTTCTTATAAAACATTGCAAAAGATAGGAATAGAAGGAAACTTTCTGAACATGATAAAGGGTATATATGAAAACCCACAGCTAACATCATCTTCAATGGTGAAACCTTAAAAGCATTCCCTCTATGATCAGGAACAAAACAAGGATGCCCACTGTCAGTGATCCTATTTAACATTGTCTTAGAAGTATTTGCTCGACCACTGAGGCAAGAAAAAGATATGAAAAGCATCCACATTGGGAAGAAGAAGTAAAAATTTCACTTTTTGCAGACAATGCAATCCTATATATAGGAAGCCCTAAGAAATCCACAATAAAGATTCTAGAACTTATAAACGAGTTCAGCAAAGTTGCAAGCTAAAGATCAATGCTCAAAAATCAGCAGCAGTTCTGTGCACCATTAAGGAGCAATCTGAGGAGGAAATCGTGAAGAAATACCATTTAAAATAGCTACTAAAAGAATAAAATACCTAGGAATAGATTTAAGTAAAGATGTAAAGGACTTATATACAGAAAAGTACACAACACTGTTTAAGGAAATCATAGAAGACTTAAATAAATGGAAGAATATTCCCTGTTCACAGATAGGAAGACTAAACATCATTAAGACTTCTATCCTACCTAAAGTAATCTACAGATTTAATGTAATACCAATAAATATCAACACAGCATATTTTAATGAATTGGAAAAACTAACAAAATATTTTATTTGGAAGGGTAAGAATCCCTGAATAGCCAAAGACATATTGAAAAAGAAAAATGAAATTGGAGATATCACACTATCTGACTTTAAAACATACTACGAAGCTACAGTGGTTAAAAACACATGGTATTGGCACAAGGCTAGACATACTGACCAATGGAATCAAATTGATACTTCTGATATAGATCCTCTTATATACAGTCATCTGATATTAGACAAGGACACCAAAGCCCACTCAACTGGGCTTGGAGAAGTGGATATCCATATTCAAAAGAATGCGAGAGCAACACTATCTCACACCTCATACAAAAATCAACTCAAGATGGATCAAAGATCTAATTATAAGAGCCAAGACCATAAAGACCTTGGAAGATAATCTGGAGAAGCATCTACAGGACTTGAAATAGGAAATGGTTTCATGAACTGCACAACCAAGCATGAGCAACAAAAGAAAAAATAGATACATGGGATCCCCACAAAATTAAAAACTTTTGCACCTCAAATTTCATTATCATGAAAGTAAAAAGGCACCCTACCCAGTAGGAGAATATATTTGGCAAGCATATATCTGATAGGAGCCTAATATGAGCATATATAAAGAAATCCTACACCTTGAAAATAAAAAGACAAACAACCCATTTAAATAATGGGCAAGTGAACTGAAAAGACACTTCTCTAAGGAAGAAATACAAGTGGTTAAGTTCACATGAAAATTTGCTCAACATCACTAGCTATTAGGAAATGCAAGTCAAAACAACAATGAGATACCATCTTACATCGATTAGACTGATGGCTATTAAATAAACAGTGGAGTATAAGTCTTGGAGGGGATGTGGAGCACATCCTCTCCAATGGGTTAGGAACACTCATCCCACTGCTGGTGGGAATGTAGAGTGTGGCAGCCATTGTGGAGGACAGTTTGGCAAATCCTAAAATCTAGCTATAGAACTGCCATATAATCCAGCAATTCCTCTGCTGCATATATACCCAGAAGAACTGAAAGCAAAGACACGAACAGATATATACACACCAACATTCATAGCGGCATTACTCACTATTGCCAAAAGTTGGATTCAACTGAAACACCTGTCAACATATGAATGGATAAACAAAATGTGGTACATGCATACAATGGAATATTTCTCAGCTGTAAGAAGGAATACAGTGCTAACACATGGGATAACATGGATTAATCTTGAGGGCCTTATTTTGAGTGAAACAAGCCAGGCATTGAAGGATGAACAGTACATGACCTCACTGATATGAATTAAGCAAATTGAGTAAATTTAGAGAGCTATTTTCTGGAAGATATTTTTACAGGAAATAAAAAGGGAGAAGAAGGTTGTGAGCCAACACCCATACAGATGTAATCTATGGTAAGTTGAAAGTGCATAGTTGCATATTGAAGGGATATGACAGGAGGGTAGTAATATTATTAGGTTGCATAGTGCAGGTTTGACAGGTGGGTAGATTGGGGAGTTTGGAATGGAAGGCCCATGGAACTGGGGGAAGGGTTGAGAGAGGAATCAGATGAACACTGGGGATTTGTGGGTAAGGGGTTGAAAGTACAAAGTTGGGAATGCTTTTATGGCAATATGGCAAGGAAGGGTTACTGGTTTAGGGTGTTGGATGGGGGGCACTTGGGTCATGGCGCAACTGGAGCAGGCTTCTAGGGAGTGTGTGAATGATCATTTTGTCATAATGCATTGTATCAGTGGGTGGAGACCCACATAATGAGCAGGAAGGATTTGGATTTCCATCCTTGGGAGGATATATTTGTTCACAAATAGAGAGACAGGAGTCTCTGGAGAGCATGGTAAGTTCTTAATAGGGGAGAACAAACCAGTGTGTCAAGACCTCAGTGTTTTACATGTAGGTATGAATCTTGTCATTTAAGGAGTGAAGCCAGGAGGTTGCCATGGACCCAAAGGGGAGAGGAAGGAAGGGAGGAATAGAATAGATCGAATGGGGGTAGTTAATGCACAATGGAAGTGTTCTACATGATCTTGCAATGATGGATATAGGCCATGTTAAATATCATCAAAAATTATTAAATGTACTGTCTAAACTGTAAACTATATTGTAAATCATTGATCATGATTAGTACCTATGTTTCATTATTTGTATATCAGTTATAACAATGATACCATCTGCAATAAAAAGGTATTAATACAGGAAGGTGGAACTGGGGAGGATGTTGAGTATATGAGAATCCCTTGTATTCTGTATGTGACTTTACTGTGACCTAAAACTTCTTTGAAAACAAAATGAAAAATAGTAAGACCCTGGGGAATAAATGGAAGAAAATACCAGTGTACATACAGGACACCAGATATTACAGCGAAGAAAGGCAAAACGTCAAAAAACTTCTTTTAAATGTTTTTCATTATTTTTTAATATTCCAATCTTTTAATTTCATTTTATTTTTAGTTTTTTTAAATTTTTATGTATTTTATTTCTTATATGTAAACTTATCATTATTATTTCATTTTCCTATTAATTGTATTTGGCTATTTTAATGGCTTCTTTTTTAAGAAGTTTTGGATCACAAAATGTTTACAACTGGGGCAGGGCAGGATCATTGGTGTGGGCTGTCATTGATGGGGGATACATGGGAGGAAGTTCACCTGGGCATACATATAAGGTATATAAAAATGCTCAAATGTTCACAGGGCATTATCACAGTTGGTGGAGACTCACAAAATAACTGAGAGAATATTGAATTCCCATCCTGGAGAGCTCTGCCACATTTTCTAATGGAGAAGCAGCAATCCCCCAACTGCAGGGGCAATGACTGGTGAAGGAGGATGATCCATTGAAGGGCCATTGATAATGATGATTATGCTTATGAGCCTTTGTTCTTGAAATTGAAACTTTGCCTAATGTTGTGGGGTGCCTAAGAGTTGCCTCCTGAGAGGTTACTTGTTGATCAAATGTGGCCTCTTTCTAAGCCAAACTCAGTATATAAATGCATTACAGTTCCCCCAGCATGGAACATGACTCCTGGGGAGTAGCCTCCCTGGCACTGAGGCATTACTACCAAGCACCAAGTAGCAATGAAACTGGAGAAAGATCTCAAATAAAAGGGAGAAAGGGTAAAGACACATGAGTTTATATGTCTAAGAAACTTCAAAGTGAACCGGGATATCATCCCTGAGGTAATGCTTATGTACATCTCAGCAGGATCTTGTAGATAGCCAAAGTGGATACTACCCCATATAGTGGGGCTGCTGAGGGCTCTGGAGACACCCAGGTCCTATGGTCAGACCAATTAGCTCCAAATGTTGGTGCCTTGCCAGTGGGCCCTACTTTGGAATTTGTGTGCTCCTGAGAATGACAGAATTGGACTCAATTATGACTTCCCTGCACATGGCTCATCTGTCCCTTCTCTTTAAACCAACATTTGGTGCTGGAATTTGTAGGTGTACATCAAAAAGACTTGAGTCTTTGGGCTGTCCATGTGCCAGCTGGGCCTGGACACTCAGCAGAGTTGCAAAACCTACTCTACAGCTCATTGGACTCATCTGGACCAAGTAACATGGAGATGATGATGGACAATGGTCGTCCCAAGGAACAGAGAGAGTCTGCAACTGCAAGCAAGATGTTTCCATCCATCTTCCCCATGGGATATAAGCCTCCTCTCAATTAGAGGTGGAGTGAACTTCACCATCGCAGAATCTTCAGGATTGGGGCAAGTACTATAGACTAGAGTGGACTTACTGATATTCTACTATAGACATATTGTGATTCTAGCTATGGAAGAAATTACAACATTCATCTGCAGTCGGTGGCCACTGAAGCTCTGGGGGCATGGGGAGAGAAAAACAGCTGTAATACAGGGGCTTTTTCGGGACTTGGGAAGCATCTTGAATGACATTACAATGACAAATAAAGGCCATTTCCTATCATCATATAACATGCAGAACTGTGTGGAAGTGAGTGTAGATTAGAATGTGGACTATGGCCCATGTTTAATGGCAAAGCCCCAGGATGTGTTTATCAATTGCAATGATTGTGCCATACTAATGAAGGATGTTTATGTGGGAGGGTGTGGGAGGTGTGGGGAATGGGGAATAAGGGAGCCCCTGTATTTTTTGTGTAACATTTATATAATCAAATTATCTTTTAAAAAATAAAAATAAAAATATGATTTTGAAAAGGAATGAAAGAGGAGGATTAATATAAACATACGAAAATGAAAAGAAAATAAAGGACTGTTATGAATAACTCTGTGCACATAATTGTGACAAATTAGAATAAATGAACAAATTTCTTGGAAAACATAATATTTCAAAGCTCACGCCATAAGACCTAGTCTATGTGAATATTCTTGGTATGTGAAAAATTAAATTCACAGTAAATGTTCTTCCAGAAAAGTAAGATCCATGATAAGATGGTCTCATTCATCATTTTGCCAAATACAAGCATTGAAAATAATATCGATTCTATTGAAAATCTTCCAGAATTCATAAGAGGAAGAAACACTTTCCAAACGAGAATATGAGGCCATTATTACCTTGATACGAAAATCAGATGAAGTGATTATACAAGTATAGAATTATATCCTTCAGAAACAGAGGTGGAAAAGTTTTCAACAAGGTAGTATTATAGCAAGTCACAAATATGTACCATGATCAGTTGAAGTTTATTCTGGATGTAGAAGGCTGCTCCAATATCCAGAAACAATCAATATCATTCATCACAACATAATACTAAAGAAGTAAAATCATAAGGTAATCTCAATTGATACAAAATACTTTGATGAAATTCAAATTTTTGCTATGATTAAGAAAAGAAAAGCAACTCATATCACCTTAAGAATAGAAGTCTTCTTTCAAAGTATGATAGTATGATACAGGGCATGTTCAAAATCCTATTGTTAACTTCATACTTATTCATGAAAATCTGAATACTTTCTTCCCATGATCATGAACAAGGGAATGATGCCTTTTCTCATCTCTCTTATATATCATCAGCTGGATGTCCTAATGGGTGCAATAAGGCAAGAAAAGAAAGTAAATGAATAATATTGCAATAGTTAGAATGAAATTTATTCACATATTAAATAATTATTTGTAGAGGAAACTGCAAATTATATGCAAAAACAACATTTATGAGTGAGTTTGGTACAATTAAAGAAATTACTTTGTACTGTATGAATTATATCTTATTTTTAAAATTTTACACAAGTAAATTCCATATATTAAAACACCAGGCCTTTGGAAATATAATGGAAATCATGCTTCCATACACTTTAGCAACAGAAACAACAAATTCCAAAAACTAAACTGACATAAAATTCTCCAATTCAATTATCATCAAGTTTGGAATACCATGAATTTCAGAAGCATTCCAGTTATCAAATATACTTTAACAAATGCAATTACTCTGAAAAAAGTAAAGAGGAAATGATGGCCATTTTTTCAGTAAATATCTATTCAACCTTTATTCTGTGTCAAGATTTGTTTTACATACTGCAAATGTGATAGTAAACAAAAGAGTTCCTACCTCTACTTTCATTGAGTTTACATTCTAGTTGGGTAAAAGAGATAATAAAAAATCAGATGCATCATTATACAAATGCTGTAGAGAAAATGTAACAGGGGGATGGGCCAGACAGTAACACAAAAGAGGATGGCTTTAAAAGAGTTGGTGAAGGGAATCCTCCCTAAGGAGGGGCATTTGAACAACAGATGAGTGATGAGGAGGAGTCAGCATGTAAACATCAGGAAGAGGAACACTTCCAGGAAGCAAGAAGAGAAGTGCAAAGGCCAGAAGTCTTGAATGGAGACACTGTGTGGGAAGAACAATGTACAAGGCTGAATGTGTCAGGTGAGGACATAGAGATGAGTGTTTGAGGGGGAGCAATTATGCAGAGACTTATGCAAAGGCAATTATAATTTGCTGTAAATTTGATGAAACATTTAAGTCTCCTTTTAATAAGCTTAGCTCAGCTGTTCTAAGTGAATGCAAGGACGGTTATATGGGGGAAAATCCTATTAATTAAAATAAAAGAAGGTCATGGAGAGGCTGTGAGCTCAGGGCTATGACTGTACCAAAGAATCAACCAAAGAACAACTGCCAGAAAGAATACTCAAAATCTTCTGGACAAAGGTAGTGCTTCAGTGCACATATTTTATTTCTCTTCATGTTGATTTTAATTTAGATCTGAATTAATAATAAAGGTAATAATTAAGTTTCTTGATGATGTTTGAGGCAGAATAGAGAGTGGATTATGATACTCATCCTGGTCAAATGAAATTCTTCATCCCACAACTGTAAAAATCTCCTCTGATCATTTTACTCATGTTCTTTTGGACATGGTTAGATAAACATGGTAAATTCTTGCTCTTGGATCTTCCATGACATCCAGTATAACATGGCACCCTGGCACCCAGAGTTAGTATCATTCGATTTTTTCCACTTTCTTTTAGCACTTTTCCTCTCTGAATTTATCTTGATTACTTACGTTTGCTTGTTTATTGCTACAGTCTCTCCAATAAACTATTTAAAAATTTAGGCCATGGAGTCAAACTGCAAGCATTCAATTCCTACCTTGGTGGGAGCTGAGGGGTGTGAAGGCTAATTATTGCTTAATAGGTATAGAACTTCTGTTCAGAGTTTTAAAAAATTTATAGTAATCAATGCTGGTGATGTTAGCACAGCATACTGATTGTGATTAATTGCCACTTGAAGTGGTTAAAGTGGGAAGACTGTGTCTGTATATATGTTACCACAATAAAAATAAAAATAAAAAATAATACAAACCTGATCTGAAGCATTCACCAGTTCTGTCACCTCAAGTTAGTTGCTTAAATTATCCAAGCTTCAGTTAATTGTCAGGAAAGCAGAAATAATAGTATGTATTTCATAACTGTGTTAGATGATTAAAAAAGGCAATGACTTCAAACTTTCTGAATATTGTATATGAAAACCAGATTTTCTACTATTACTAATTATTATGATATAGTATTTTAAAATCATTATATTTTCTGGTCTTTTTTTAACCTGATTTTATTGGGAGATATTCAGACTTTTAAAGTGAATATTTTAAAATGCTAATTTCATCCTTGTTGAATTAATTTATTGGATTCACTCTGAGAAATATTTATGTCCCTCTTGGCCTCTTAATATAGTATCTATGTATAGTTGAATAATTAATACAATTCACAGATTTCTCAAAAGTCATTCAGGAAAGTGACACTGATGAAATGAGGGAGGCAGCAAAGATGTGTCATTTATTAAACACATACTGGGTAGCAGAAACTTTAGTGGATGCCTGCATATATTACCTCATGTAGTGCTTAAAATAACCCTATGAAATAGGTGCTACCATTTCATTGTACATTTGCACCAAGATTAAAATAAGCCTGAGATCATTCATAATGCATGGAAGTTTTATAAAATACTAAGAAGTAATTCAATTCTAGTTTTGTTGCATGCTGAGCCTCAAATCCTTCCCCATTATCTGAAATTCTGCTGCCTAAAAAACTTCCAGTGGCTGAAAACTGTCTCTAAGCTGAATCCTGGTATTGCCTGGAGTTCAAGGAAAAACTATGTGAAAATACATTGATCATAACATAAGATACTTTATTCATATAAGGAGTTAGGGACCAAAACATAGCCATAACCTGGATGAAATAAGGTTCCTCCTGTATCTGGAAGTGGCATCAGCCAAAATCTGCTACTAATGAAAGTTGAAAGAGACTCAAGTAATTCTTTCTTTGTAAAGTCCAATTATATTGTGTTTGCTATATACCATTCACTATTATAAGTACTTAACATATAGTAATGCATTCCTTCCAGAGATAGAACCCTATAATATTAAAAATGTTCTATCTTCAAAAAATAAAAGAATAATACATGCAAAGATGCAAGAAAACATAGCTCATTCACAGGAAAAAGAAATTAAGAGACACTGTTCCTGAGCTCAAAAGTACATTGAAAAACTATAGAAAGACATGAACTCAACACTCTTTCCATATTTTCAAAGAGCAAAAGGAAACCATGGGTAAAGAACCAAAGGACACCAACAGAATAATGTCTCAACTAAATAAAGAGGTTTACATTAAAAAAAGAACCAGTTAGAAATTCTGGAGTGGAAAATATAATAGTGACATGAAAATTTCTCTAGAAGTGTTCAACAAGTTTGAGCAGACAAAATAAAGTAATAGTGAACTTGAAAGTTAGTCAAATGACATTTTTGCAGTGAGTTGCTTTATGGGACCTCATGGGAACATAGGATCAGGCACAATAGAAACTCTCAGAAAATGACCACTTTAATATTTACACAGCACAAAAGGTCCAAAAGAGCAGGGGAGGTGATCCCATCATAGTCAGTTCTCCAGGGAGGTTAACAGCAGAGATCAGGGTCAGTGGATGGTTGCTCTGCACATCCAGGTTCACATCTGAGATGAGTGATGGATTTCATGCCAAAGAGTTCGTCATCCCTAAACCCAAGGTGAGAGAATCCTGCCACTAAGCAAAAAAACATTCTTCAAAATGTGGCCTCTCTCAGCATACAAATGCACTAACTTCCCTCTGGTCTGGGATATGACCCAGAGCCTCCCTGGTACTGAGGAATTATTACCAAGAGCCAACTAACAATGCTTCTTGAAAAAGTCCTTGACCAAAAGGGGAAATAATTAAATACAAATGATTTTTCTGGCTATGAGCTTTCAAAGTTAGTAGGAAGGTCATTCCAGAGGTAACACTTTTGCATGTCTCAGCAGGACCTCATGGACTGCCACAGTAAACAATGCTTCAAACAGTGGGTCTCCTGAGGGCTCTAGCAACATCCAGATACTATAAATAGGAGAGACAAGCTCAGGAATTCAGCATCCTGTCAGTGGGCCTTACTCTGGAACTTATGCTCCACAGTATAACAGACTTAGACTCATTTAAAGTTTCCCTATACATGGCTCTTCTGCTCCTTTTATTTGAACCTTTAATTAGCACTATACTTGTTAAATATATGTCCCAGATGCTTAAATAGGAGTAATATGGAGGAATTTTCAGGACATTGGAATTATCCTGCATGACATTGCAATGATGGATACAGGCCATTTTATAATTTGTCATAACCTACAAAATTGTGTGGGATAGAGTATAAACTATAATGTAAAATATAGTCCATGTTTAGTAGCAATGTTCAATATGTTTTCATCAATTTTAGCAAATGTACCACACTAAGGAAGGTTGTTGTTGATATGGAAAAGTGTGGCAGGGAGAGGGAGAGTGGCATATGGGAATCCCCTATACTTTTTATTTAACATTTATGTAATCTAAAGCTTATTTAAAAATAAAAATTTAAAATTAAAAACATAGCCTGTATCAAGCAAACTTCCTATGGAGTTGCTTCCCTGGCAATCAAATGGTGTGGCTTTTTACTGGCTTCCTGGTTTAAAGTATGGTCAGGTCTTTCCATTAGACTTATCTTCTCCTCTGTCTGTGGAATAGAATCATTTTGAGGCATCTGCACACTATAGAAAAGAAGGGGTAGAAAGTGAGGGCTGGGAGATGGCCACTGGGTATTCCTCTGACTTCCCATCCCGTCTATCCCTAGGCCTGCCTACCAGGCCTAGCCTACTCTCTGCATTAGCTGCCACAATATAAGCCAACCTCACACCATGGAAACAAAAGAAGAGAAAAGTATGGCCTACTGGTTCCTGGCTCTCAACATTATTGACTGTAAAGTTTTGGGAACAGCAGTGGCTGTAACACATTACAAGTGTGTGATGGTTAAGCTAAAGTGTCAACTTGGCCACATAATGTTGCCCAGTTGTTTGGTCAAGCAAGCACTGGGATAATTGTAATATAAAGGCATTTCATGGATTTTAATCATCAGTGAATTGATTGCCTAGATGGCTGTTTACATCTATAATTGTGCACTGTGTTTACCTCGTGAGCTCATGAGTGGGTTAGGTGGAAGAAAAACTTAGGTGGAGAGGGAAGTTTGTTCATACTGGCAAAGCTGAAGTCTGCTTCAGACAAACAAGCAAGCAAGCATGGTTGTTCTTTACTTGCATGGTTATTTATATACTACAGTTATCACTCAAAGTTATACAGAAGGAACACGGACTACAACTCTCCAGAATTATTTCTGCTGTGCTCAGGTTATATGTGTATGGGGCCAAAGGCCTTATGAATTGGAAACAAGGCATGTTGAATTGGAAAAACACAAGAAACTGGGCCAAGGTTAATAGCTAATTTAGCAGTTGGGCTGCTGCCCAGATTTTAAATCTTACACAGCTGCTGCCTGAGTTTTTAACCCTCACACAATAATCAACTGAGATTTCTGTCAACAATGAGTGAGGTCTCATCCAATAAGTTGAAGGCCTTAAAAGGAGACGTGATTTCATCATTCAAAGATAGAATTCCTATTTCCATTTCAGGCAGCCAGAATCTACTGGCAACTTATCAAAGACATTTTTTGGGGACTGGTTTAAAATCGGCCCTGTGGAATTTGGACGTGTGCATCTCCACAGTTGTGTGAGACAATTTTATAAAATCTCATAATATTTACAGATATCTCCTGTCAGTTCTGTTTCCCTAGAGAACCCTGATTAATAAAGAAGCCTAGTCAATGTAATAAACCACATAAACAGATCAAAAGAAACAAATCACGTGATTATCTCTGTAGATGCAGAAAAAGCTTTTGACAAAATACAACATCATTTCCTATATAAACATACCAGAAGATAAGAATAGAAGGAAACTTCCTCAACATGCTAAAGCATATATTTGAAAAACCCACATCTAACATAGTATTCCATGGTGAAATTCTAAACGCTTTCCCTCTAAGATCTGGAACAAAACAAGGATGCCCACTTTCACTGCTCTTATTTAACACTGTGTTAGAAGTAATTGCTTAAGCACTTAGGCAAGAAAAGATATATAACGCACCCAAACTGGAAAGGAAGAAGTAAAAAATTCTCTATTTGCAGATAACATGCTCCTATACATAGAGAGCCCTGAGAAATCTAAAACAATTCTTCTAGAGCTTATAAATGACTTCAGAAAAATGGCAGGTATAAAATCAATGTGCAAAAATCAGTAGAATTTCTATACACCAATAATGAGCAATCTGAGGAAGAAAACAAGAAAAAATTCCATTTACAATAGCAACTCAAAGAATCAAATACCTAGGAATAAATTTAACTAAACATGTAAAAGACATGTACACAGAAAACTACACAACACTGTTAAAGGAAATCAAATAATTCTTAAATAAATGGAAGAATATTCCCTGTTCATGGAGAGGAAGACTAAACATCATTAAGATGTCTATCCTACCCCACCTGATTTAGTGATTTAATGCAATCCCAATAAAAGTTTTCACATCACTCTTTAATGATTGAAAAAGCTAACTATGTAATTTATTTAGAAGGGCAAGGAGCCCCAAATAGCCACAGACATATTGAAAAAGAAAAATGAAATCAGAGGAATCACACTACCTGGCTTTAAAAAGTACTACAAAGCTACAGTGGTCAAAACTGCATGGTATTGGCACAAGGATAGACATATTGACCAATGGAACTGAACTGGGAGTTCTGATATAGATCCCCACATATACAGCTAACTGATAATCAACAAGGCCCCCAAGCCCACTCAACTGGTAGAGAATGCCGTCCATAACAAATGGTGCTTGGAGAACTGGATATCCATATCCAAAAGAATAAGAAAGGAATACCACTTCACACCTCATACAAAAATTAACTCAAGATGCATCAAAGATCTAAATATAAGGGCCAAGACCATAAAGATCTTGGAAGATAATGTAGGGAAGTATCAACAGGATCTTGTTTTAGGAAATGGTTTCATGAACTTTATACCCAAAGCACGAGCAACAAAAGAAAAAAATAGATAAATGGGACCACCTGAAAATTAAAAAAAAAATGCACCTCAAAGAAGTCTGTCAGGAAAGTGAAAAGGCAGCTTACTCAATGGGAGAAAATATTTGGTAACCATATGTCTGATATGGGCCTAATATCCAGTATTTATAAAGAAATCCTGCACCTCAAAAATAAAAAGACAAACAACCCATTTAAAAAAGTGCACAAGTGATTTGAACAGACACTTCTTCAAAGAAGAAACAGAAATGGCTAAAAAGCATGTGAAATGATGCTCAACATCCCTAACTAGCTACTAGGAAAATGCAATCAAAACTAAAATGAGATATCATCTTACACCCTTTAGATTGGTGGCTATTAAAAAAAGAGAGGACTACAAATGTTGGACAGGATGTGGAGAAATGGGAACCCTTATGCACAGTAGTAGTAATGAGAATGGTGCAGCTGTTGTGGAGGACAGTTTGGCAGTTCCTCAATAAGCTAATGATAGAACTGCCATATGATCCAGCAATCACCTGCTGGGTATATACCCATAACAATTGAAAGCAGGGACACAAACAGATATATGCACACTAATGTTCATAGCAGCATTATTCACTATTGCCAAAAGTTGGAAACAAACCAAAGTCCATCGACAGATGCATGGATAAATTGTGGTATTTACAACAATGGAATATTACTCAGCTGTAAGAAGGAATGCAGTATTAATATGCGGGATAACATGGGTTAATCTTGAATACATTATGTTGTGCGAAGCAAGCCAGGCACTGAAGGACAAATATTGCATGACCTCACTGATATGAATTAAGCAAATTAAGCAGACCCAATGAGCTAGAATCTGGAACTAGGCTTACAGGAGACAGAAAGGGAGAAGTTTGTGAGTCAATGCCCATATGGGCAAAATCTATGATGAGATAGAAGTGTGTAGTTGTGCTTTGGATGAGCATAACAGTGGTGCAGTGATGCTATTGGATTGGGCGGAGCTAGTCTGAGAGGGGGGTAGAATGGGGAGGTTGGGTTGGCCTGTCCATGGCACTTGGGAGAGTGTTGGGGGAGAAGCAGGTGAACTAAGGGGATTTGCAGGTATGTGGTTAAAACTACACAATGTGGGAATGTTCTTTTGTCAAATATGGTATGGGAGGGTTACTGCTTTAAGATGTTGGATATAATAGGCATACGGGACAGGGCACACCTGGGACAGGCTTCTAGGGACTGTATAATGTTCATCTTGTGATGATGTGTTGTATCAGTGCCTGGAGACTCACATAATGAGCAGGAAGTTGTTAGATTCCCATTCTTGGGAGTCCTGCTTGATCTCAAATGGAAGGGTGGAGTCTATTGAGAGCATAGGCAGAACTTAATAGTGGAGGACAGGCCAGTATATCAAACCCTCAATATTGTTGTGAGTAACTATGAATCTTGTCCTTAAATGAGTTAATCTTGGTGTTTGCCATGGGTCCCAAGGGAAAAGGGAGGAAGGAATAGACCAGATGAAACATGGGGCATTTTTGGGGCAATGGAATTGTTCTACATAATCTTGCAATAATGAATACAGACCATATTAAACTTCATCAAATTCTATAAAATTTTATGGTCCAAAATCTTAACCATAATGTAAATCATTCACCATGGTTAGTAGCAAAATTTCAATATTTGTACATCAATTGTAACAAATTTATGATCTACATGTATATTGGTATTAATAGGGGAAAGGCAAAAAGGATTTGGGGTGTATGGAAATCACCTATATTCTGTACATAACCTAAAGCTTCTTTGAAGACAAAATGAAAAAAATAAGACACTGGTGGAATAAACAGAAGAAAATGTCAGTGTACATAGAATACAATAGATCTTACAGTGATGAAAGGCATAATGTCAAATTTTAAAAATTTTATGTCTTTTTTATTTTCTTATTATTTCAAACTTTTTAAAAAAATGTGTTTTATTCATTATATTTATATCTCTCATTATTATATCATTTTCCTCTTAACTGTATTTGGTTATTTTATTGGCTTCAATTTTGAGGATGTTTTGGATCACAGAAGGTTTATAACTGTGGCAGGGGAGGATTATTTGTGTGGGGTGTCAGAGGTGGGGGATGCATGGGAGGAGGTTCCCCTGGGACATACCTATAAGGCATATATGAATGTGTTAAAGTGTTTATGGGGCATTGTCACAGTGGGTGGAGATTCAAAAAAATAGCTAAAAGAATATCAAATTCTCATCCTGGGTAACTCTGTGACATTTCATAATTAGACAGGAAAAAGTCCCCTGAGTAAAGGGGCAGTGATGAGTGAAGGGGGTGGACCATTGGCAGGCCCTTAACCATGATGATTGAACTTATAAACCTTTACTTTTGAAATTGAAACTAAGTCTAGTATTATATGGTACCTAAAAGTTACCTCCTGAGATCCTCCTTTCTCAAATGTGGCCTCTTTCTAAGCCAAACACAGCATATAAATGCATTACTTTCCCTCCTGCATGGGACATGACTCCTGGGGATGAGCCTTCCTGTCACCAAGAAATTACTACCGAGAACCAACTAGCAATACAACTGGAAAAAGACCTTGACCAAAAGGGGGAAAGGGTAAAGACAAGTGAGTTTATATGGCTTAGAGCATACAAAGTGAGTTGAGAGGTCATTCCAGAGGTTACACTAATGCTTCTTTCAGCAGGATCTCATTGACTGCCACAGTAAATCTTGACTCAAATAAGGGGTTCCTGAGGGCTCTGGAGACATCCAGACACTATAGGCAGGGCAAACAGCTCAGGAGTTTGGCACTCCACCAGTGGGCCCTACTTTGGAATTTATGGTCCCCAGTGTGACAGAGTTGGCCTCAGTTGTGGTTTCCCTACACATGACTCTTCTGCCCCTTCTATCTGAACATATAGCTAGTACTAGAGTTGATAGATATATGTCTAAGAGATTTAAATATTTTAGTTGTTCATGTACCAGTTGTGTCCTGAATCTCAACAGATTTGCAACACCTACTCTCCAGTTCATTGGACTCACCCAGGACAACTAACAAGGAGATGATGATGGACAACAAACATGTCAAGGAACAGAGAGAGTCTGCAACTGCAAGCCAGATAGTCCCATCCATCTGCCCCATGGTATCTAAGCCCCCTTTCAATTAGAGGTGGAGTGGCATCACCATACTAGAATCCTCAGGATTGGGGAATGATCATTGGACTAGTATAGACTTACTGTTTTTCTACTGTAGACTTACTGTGATTCTAGCATTGGAAGAACTTATCATTGATGTGGAGGCATAAGCCATTGGAGTTTCTGAGGTGAGGGAGAAGGAAAATCACACTGCCTAAATATGATTTTCTCATTGACTTCTGCATATAAACATAGAACTCACACTATGCCTGTATGATTCTCATCTGTAGTGTAGAAGAAAAGGCTCTAATCTTCCTAATCCATTTTGAAATATTGACTCCTAGGCACACATGCAAATAAATACATTATATCCATGCCTTATAAATCACCCAACTAAGGGGAGAACTGCTGAAAGTCCAGTCTCATAAGTCTTCTCATTCAATTAAATGGTCACACGCAAAAAAATGTCACATTCACACAGCATATTCAGTCAATGTTCTTTTTGATTTAGCAAGTAATGATATTTAAAGTAGATTTAAGTAATATGAGAAAATCTTATACATATCCTCATGAATTTACAATTTTTGGTTATCTTCATTCTCTATATGAATACATATTTCCATCTTAAATACTTCTCCTCTGTCTGAAGGACTTCCATTAATATATCTTGTAACTATAAATCTGCTGATCAGTTATTTTAGCCTTTATATATATGAAAATTTTTTATTTTTAATTTGTTATTCAAAATGTTAAAAAATGAAAACCAACAGTGTTGAGTTTGTGGGTATGTCTACCATGCAAATATTTCTCTCAATTTAATTGGGAAAATATTTTCCAAGTATTTTCTAGGCAAAATACAGTAGCTTGATGATTTCACAAATTATATTTTGGTATTTTCCCAGTAATCCTATTTTATTTAAGACTGCTTGACAGGCCCTGCTAATTTATTGGACACATAGCATCAAATATTAGTATGTAGAAGTATTCAAAATAAAATGCAAGTTCATGTCTTTGGTGTGTAAACTTAGGATGTTAGCATGAGCCATTCATGTAGAGGATGTCAAAATCTTAATTCTGCCTAGAGTTTCCTTTTCCCTGTCGACATCAAGAATTTCCAGAATTAAAGATGTCTATATTGTGCTTAGGCAAGTACCAGGATGAGGGCCAATGGTAGGAAAAGAATTTAGAAGAAGTTCTCTTTTCTAAAATAGCTTTGGTCGGTTCAGCTGCTGCATATAGGATTTGTCTGTGGAATAAGTTCTGCCTGGCTCAGGTGGTACAGCAAAGCTTCCTAAACAATCAAGAGGTGATCTGAGTCAACACTTCCTTTCCCATCACATCACGTGTGTAGCTACATCACATCCCCAGTGTCTGATGAAGTAAAATAAAACAATGATTACAGCTCAGCAATAGAAATCAGAAGTCTCTGGACTTAAATGCAAGTGCTAGTAATTATTAGGTTTTGAATTTGGCCAAATGTCTTTATGGAGTTACATAGATAGACAGACAGACAGACAGACAGATAAATAGATGTACTACTCTCTTCCACTTGGGAATTATAAGTGACTCAGATGAGAAACTGCAATTAGCAGAATGATTGATATATAACAGTGCTCATAATCTATTACTTCTCATGATATTCTTATCCCCTTTATTTCCTACATTCTTTTCAGTATAAATCAACTTCACTGTCAGATATTTTAGTTTAGAGATATAATATTCATAAAAGATTTAGGAATTATAAAAACTTGTATATATTCATTGAATACTTAAATACTGGCTTTTCTTCTCTCCTAATTTCTTCATTTGCCCAGAATCCTAACCACAATAAGAGGAAATAAGAATATATACGTATGTATTGGTCACAACGTGACTTCTTGTACAGAAGATGACAACAGAAAAAAAAGATAATATTCTATGCATGACTGCATGCCAAGCATTATATGCATAGTCTCATATCATACAGCAATGGTCTCCTGAGGTAGCTTTCTTCTCATCACTTTTGTAAATGAGTATTATATTAAGAATGACTTCCTCATAATTAATTCTGCTTAAAAAATACTTTAAAGTCCACTTGATATTTTAAATTATATATCCTAATTCAATTAATTGTTCCCCATTTTGTAGACATTTGGGTTTTCTCCATTTTTCAATATTAAAAAAAATCTGAAATAAAGTCTCTATGCTTTACATGGCCAACATATTTTATCTAGAACACTCATCTCTTACACTTTCTCTCCCTGGCAAGCAACCTTCTGATTGTAGTGACCATTGTCACCAACTAAGCCTTGAGCTCCACCATGTAATTTTTCTGTCTTTTCTGTCCTTTCGGATGACTCCTTCTCTCCTACAAAGGCCGAAAAATTATATTTGGCTTACTCTCTGAAAAGAAAACAATTTCCTTAAATGGGTGCCTGACTCAGGCCATTAGGGGACATTTCCTCAGGGGAATTGAGATCCTCCTGCTCACAGTAATGGCCTATGACATCTATGTGGCTGTCTGTATGACCCTGCACTAAGTGATCACAATGAACTAATTGGTGTGTGGTCTCCTTGTGGCTGGGTACAGGGCTGAGGAGTTTCTTCACGCTCTGATTCAAATCCTTTTTGTGACCTGGTTGTTGTTCTGTGGCCCAAATGTCAGAGACCATTTCTTCTGTGACCTTACCCTCTGCTGAATCCCTCCTGCATTGACACTCATGTCTGTGGAGTCTTTGTTGTCACCAGGAGTGACTGCTATATATGCTCAATTTTTCAATTCTTATTAAATTCTACATCATCATACTTTGACTCCTGAGAATTCACAGCTCTGAAGCATGGCAGAGGGCTTTCTCCACCTATGACTTCCGTATTTCTGTACTATCTTTTTCTTTGTGCCTGTATATTTGCATATCTTTGATCCATGAAAATCTTTGCCATTGGTAAAGGAGTGGATGTATTTTATGCTATAGGATCACTCATTTCAAAGCTTTTAATCTACACAGTCAGAAATGTATAGGTAAAAATGAACTGGCATGACAAATTTCTAGGGTCAGAAAGTGACTATTGACAATATGAACATGATTAGATAACATGAAATAAAATCTATTCATAATTTAACAAGTGTGGTAATGAAAAGAATATAGGTCTTGTCATCTGACATGTGGGTTTTTATATTTCATCCCCTTGTTATCTGTAATCTTTAATGATTCCACTTTTATATAATATGAATATTTGATTACATGATGACTAAATTATCTTTGACTTGTAAAATTCTTGCATTTATAAATTATTGATCAAAGGAACATTGTCAATTGACCTAAAATTTTAACAATATTTGGAGAAAAGCCATGGCTTTTTGTATTCAGTGGAACAATGCTTTGGAAAATTCTAGGTATACATTATAGAATCAATATGCCAAGTATTTTAAAAAATGTTTAAACTAAAGTCCTTATAGATCAGTATTTTGTTGAAAATTCAGAGTTTTAATACCAAATGTCAAGTCAGAGTAGATATATTATTTTGACAGATAGGAACTACCAGAAATATATCAGATCGGAAGAAAGGTAAAAGGTCATTAAGGAAGGAATCTCCCTAAAAATTAATGTTGCTCTGTTTCACAACTAGGGGAGCCCTGTTTCCTTTTAATCTGTCTGAGGCCCAGAATAAACTATGTTCTCTGCCTATAAACAAGGATGGATATTAAGTTCTTCTAGGCACAGCTGTAGAGCAATTATACTCATAGTTCCCAGGTAGAAGATATTTGCACAGCAATTTTCCTGTCAAATACAGTATACAAACCACTGCAAACTCCAAAATACTTTTTATTGAATGAATTTTTGCTTTTGCTGATACGAACTAATCATCAGTTATAGAAGAGTGTTGTTGATATCGAAACAAACAAGACAGCATCTGCACTTTAATTCTGCAAAGAAAACATTGCAAACCAGTGGCAAAATAATGAAATGGGGAGTTTTTTGAGATGTAGACACTTAAATGCAATTCTAAGTAAAATAATCCAGATAAAAGAAGAGGATACTTATTAGGGCCAGGGCAGAAGTCCTGCTGATCTTAGTGACTTCACTTCCATATTAGTAAGGTGCTAGTTAGTACAAATTACTACAGAACAATGACTAAATATTATGTTAAATATATTTTAGATAAAGATTAATATTTTGCAATTGTCTTGATTCAAAAATTGTTTAGAATGAGTAAATAGCAATCTTGACAAAACAAAGTCAAATTAGTGTTTCCCGCTGTTTGCTATAACACACTTCAGCAACTGAAATATATAAATTATTAATTTATACATCAGCTTTTTTGCCTTTGACCAAAAATGTAACATAATGCTCAAGAAAACTATACAATATTCTCACTGTCCTGATTTTGTGATAATCAGGGTAGGCTAAACATCCGCTATATTAGAAACCATGCATGTGTCCCCAGACCTAGTTTTTCTCCCTAGGTCTGATTTTTAGAATGCTGGTGATAAACTAACCCTGATTTATTATATGACTATTATGTATTGGAAAAGACTGTAACTTGGGATATCTTTGGTCAAACCTTAAGAGATGTAGTGGGGGACAGATGTGGCTCCAGTAGTTGGGTGTCCATCTCCCTTATGGAGGGATCTGGTTTTGATCGATGGGACCACCTGGTAAAATAAAGAAAAATATAGAATGCACATGGGCCACCAGGCCCTGTGCATGGGTGTGCCACCAGGGCCTGTGAGTAAATGTGTTGCCGGGCCCTGTGCGCGGGTGAGCTGCCAGGCCCTGGGTGAGACACCAGGCCCTGTGAGACACACAGCAAGCTGATGACATGACAAGAGGGTGACACAAGGGATAACCAAGATGAGACACACCGTAAAACCAGGATCTAAGGTGGTGCAAGCAGGAGGACACCTCTTTCCCGTATCGGAGATTCTGAGATTCGAATCTCAGTGAAGACAGGAGAAGGATGAGAAGAGGGCAGGAAATGGACACAGAGGGTTGCCCAGCGAATGGACACAGAAATAGCAAAAATGGGGGGGGTGTAAAATTGGATAAAAGTAAATAAATAAGTAAATCCTTTAAAAAATGTATAGGGGAGGAAGATATGTGCTATAGTTAGTAGTAATACTTTGATGATTCTCTTTCATGATTTGTTAACAAATGTTTCACAGCAATGCGGGGTGTTTGTGTGTGAGGGGGTGATGTGTGGGTGCCCTGCATGATGTTATGCATGTTTGTTTTGTAAGTTCACGATGTTTACTGAACACTTACAGTTTATGTATGTTCATGTATGAATAATATACTTCAACAAATTGTTTTTAAAAAAAGAAAACTATACAATCATTCTCTAGAGAGCATCAACAACAATTATGAACTCCAACATGGACACCTTCTTCAAGGTTCTTGAGCAAATGCTCTGGCTGTTCTTGATGGTTTCCTCTTCGATCCATTCTTCTTTGCATAGGTTCCAATTTTGTACCAATTTCCTATAACTCTTATCCCACAAATTCTCCTCACATCTCAGAAAACTATGTCTCCTACTTGTCAGGAAAATAAGGGCCATCGCAGAATTAGTACTTCAATCTCAAGCTTCCTCATCCATATGATATGTAAAAACCCTTTTCACCTTTATGTCTTCCTGCCCATGAGAATAATATGTGAACAGGCTCCTATTAAAATTAAATGTGTAATAATTTGATCAACATACAGCTCCTTCTAGTTTTCTCAGAAATTTTACTTCTAACTCCCACAATCAGAGCACCCTCAAAATGTTTATGGGTCCTGTTAAGGTTTAATGAGGGTTTTCACTCAGAATTAAAACAATGGAGTGGAATACAAAATCCAGTAATCTTGTTTCTATGACAGTGAGAGTTAGAGTTAGCTATCAAGTTAGAAATGAGAGTTATTAGAGATATTAAAGTTAGATTTGGAGTTGTTTTGTGCCAATGCAAGTAATTCTCACTAGAGAATACTTTGATAGTATCTCTCCTGACATCCCCTTATATAGACAGAACTCTGACCAAATAATCTGACTAATAAAATACATGCCTTAAATTAATGAATAAGTGTTGCACTCTATCCTCAAGAATACTCCTTGCTCAAAGAAGTTTTCTAATGGTTTGGAGGGTACCAATACATATCACTCATCATCTTGTTTAATTTAGGAAAAATCTGAATGCAAAATATCAAGTGAATTATGCAAACCCAAATGATTTTTGGCAAGATTGTAATCAGTCCACATTGAAGGCTGAGTGAGAGGAAATGGAAGTGGATTCCTCCTTCCTACAGAGTTTATTTTTTTCATCCACTCAGTGTGTTTTACAAGGGAACCTGATGGAGAGTGATTTTTTCCAATGAATTCTTCATATAAACATAGACCTTCACTGTATGAATTTCCACCTGTGAGGTAGAAGAAAGGCTGCTCTACTGCTCCACATCTTTCATGCTATACTGACTCAACATTTTATAAGAAAAGAAATCTTTATATCCATGCATTCACTTGACAGCAAGAATCTTTGAAATCGAATCTAGTCTCCCAGATTTTCTGAATCATTATTTAAAAGGTCATAGTCATCAAAATATTTAGGTCGTGTTTATTTTGTTTTAATAATGAATAATATCTTAAGTAGACCTAATTATTGTATAAAAATAATATATTAATTCATGTAGTTACCTTTTTTGGTGGTCTTCATTCCCTTGTATAGATCCATATTTCCATGTAGAATCACTTTTCCTTTGCCTGAAAGCCTCCTTTTATTTCTTGCACTGTGAGTGGGCTCACAGGAAATTGTCAGTTTTGTATAAAAGAAAACACCTTTCTTTTCTTTTTTTTTTTTGAAAAATATTCTTGTTGTCTATATGTATTATAGCTTGACAATTTTTTCTTTCACGTGTTGCCCCATGGTCTCTTTGCTTGCTTTGGTTCTGACATGAGAAATGATTTCATTTTTAGCTTCTTTCTCTCTACAACTCTTTATTTTACAACCTTGTATTCTTCTGAAGTGGAAAGAGGCAAGGAGAAGTTGACATACTTGACTTAGATGACAAAGATTGGCCAGAAGTAAAAAATGAGAACAATGTCATGGTAATAGGTATGCTGGCCATGAAAACATTTCCCTCAATTTAATTCAGAAAATATACTTTAAGCATTTTCTATACAAAATGCACTAGACTGATGTTTCCATGTGCTGCCTTTTGTATATCTCCCAATAATATTATTTTATTTAAGGCTATTTAAGAATACCTGGCATGTTAATTGATATTCATAGTCATATTAGTAAGTAGAAGAATTGGGAATTATATCCAATTTCATGTCTTTTACTTGTAATTCATCTAGGATTTTGGTATGGGCCTTTCACATAGAGGATGTCCTTCTTCAGAAATCTAATCCTCTGATAAGACTTTCCTTCTAACCATCAGCCAAAAGAAATTCCAAAATCAAAGATCCTGAGGTCATGCTTAGGCAGATTTTCAGCAGGAGAATCAAAGATAAGAGTAAGTTAGGAGATGTTCTCTTCTCTCCACCCTCCTACATTTACAGTTCCTGAACATTGGATCTGTCTGATGAGTAAACCATGCCTTCTCTTGGCAATAGAACCAAAGCTAATAAACAATCCAGACTTGGTCTCAATCACTTCTTCTTCTACCATCCAGTGTGGACACCACAAAGCACTAGTTTTTGATGAGCTACAGTAACATTATGAATAGGGCTCAGGATTGAAAATCAGATAACTCTGGACTTAAATTGGAGCACTACTAGTTATTAAATTTTGCCCATGGCCAAATTTGCTTTTACAGTATATGGAAATAACAAGAACTTCATCATGGTGATTATATGGGTCTCAGATAGGACATCATCCTTAGAAAATTCATTGATATATTAACATGCTAAATACATATTAGTTCTAATGATATTCACATTTCCTTTATTCCCTACAACCTTAGCTGGGAATCTGAACTTCCCTGTTAGATATTTGAGAGTGAAAGTCAAATACTCCTAGAAATATTTCAGAATTATTTTTACTTATGAATAACTATTGTCTATTTCCAAACTTCACCTTACTTTACTGCTAATTTCAGAATTTGCCTGCAATCCTACCATCTATAAGAGATATGATGAAAAGCTGCACATATGAGTTGAGAATATTTTGCCAGGTCCAGCCACTACTATACCATGAGCTCTCTGTGCCTATGCAGAGGAGAAGAACAGACAAAACAGTATTGACTCTGTGCCAGATGACATTCTGAGCATTACATGTGTAATCTCCTATAACTTCACACAGATTTATGAGGTAGGTTCCTTCTCATCCTCTTTGTATAGTTGTGAAAATGAGGCATAAAGAAGACAATGACCTTGCCAAGTTTGCATAGTAGTAAGTAGAAGAGCCAGCCTTAGGAGGTGCAGTTGTTTGTATTCCAAGTTATTCCTCATAAGCATGTCACAATTTTAATAATAGAGAGCAGTTTCTCTAGCCTGCATATGTCTATACTCAGGGTATCATCCCTGAAATAGAAGTTATAATGGCCTAGGTGTTTTCACATATTATTTTCTTTAATCCTCCATATAAATTTGTGGGAGGGTAATAGAATTGTTTTATATACTCTGATAAACTCTTGCACCCATTCTTTTATGACCAAATCAATCCCTACCCTACTTCACAGGACTTCCACATAAGATGATGCTTTCCTAATTCCAGTAGATCTCTGCCCACCCCCGATGGTCACTGATGCCATAGCCAAAAGGGAGGACATGGTAAACTTGTTTGGCTGCCTACTTGGATGAAGCTGCTAATTCTAACCTTCAGGGAACAGAAAGTACAGAACATCCCGAACTCCTTCTTTTGCTTGTGCAATATCCATTTAAATATATACCTTCAATCATACATGAAAATATTTAACAATAGACTTTGGGGATTACTGGGCATGTAACACCACATGAAGAGCCACAGATTATAGATGCTGTTTGTTTCTAAATTGTCACACAATTTGCACCCAGACTCTAAGGGACCAAAGCAGTTATCTCCCATCTCAGCACAGGGTTTCTATAAAGAAAAGTGTATTAAAAAATTGACGTCAGAGACCACTTACTCCGGAGCACCTTTCATTTGCTGCTGAGTTAATGTTTCCTGTAATCCCCTATTATTCTACCTTAACATAGTTTGCTATTTTCTGGCTATGTTATAGCAAAGACCAACAGACTTAGTATGCTTTTTCTAGGCACCAAGAAAACAAGACAGGCAAATGTGCAGTAGGGAGTCATGGGAAGGGATGTCCTTCAGATGTCCATCTAGCATTTTGAAACCTAAAGTTTTTGAAGTTCTGGATCAAGAATTTCTTTTCTAAGCTGGGATGCTTGAGGCTCACATTTGCCAGTTGGAGTGCACCTATAGAGCAAAAATACTCACACCCCACAAACTAAGATTTACTTAGTATGTCTCCCTTAGCAATCATTTTCAAGTCATTAATTGACATAAAGAAGCCCTATACTTAAAGTAAATATGGCTGAACTTGCAGAGCAGCAGTTAGTGATGGGTCAGTGGTTGATAACTCCATAGAAAGTATTTGCTACAATACGAAATGGACTTGTTACTTCTCCAAATGTATTCAGAAAGATAGATATTACTAGTGACTTCTTAATTAGCATTTTACTCTCCAGACGACACTACTGTTCATCATAGACGTAAGTTATATTTAAACATGTGTTTCTACTGTGTCCGTGCTTTATGAATAATGACAGGCATACTAAGTCTACTTTGAATAGCATTCACTTGGGACATTATTGACCTGGATATGAGAAAAGCAAATATTATTTATTTTATTAAATAATCTTGCTGATTATAAAGACAATGTATTCTTTTTACAGAAAAATCGCATCAGAAAATTGATAAATGAAGAAAATAACAATCCTCCTTACTATCACATGTCCATAAAGGACTATTAGTCCTTAGTGGATATTCTTTATATCTGTTCCTATGAATATTTATCTTTTTAGACTTAAGACCATAGTATATATGCCATTATATATCATTCTTTTCCACTAAGTATTATATTGAGAGCTCTTTCCATGTCCTTTATCAACTTACAAATCTCTTTAATGTCCACCTGATTTTTCATAACCACATATCACAATTCATTTAACTTTACACCCCTATTTAGACATTTGGGTTGTCTTAATACTTTTTCCCTGTTATATAAAAAATGTGAAACATAACCTTTATTCATAGTTTTAGCCATATTCTTTTCTATGCTGTAGATTCTAATAAATATTACTGAAAATTTTAGACCAACACAATTAACCAACACTGCATAATATAGTGCTCATAGATGTTTGCTATTAATAATTTGCCAATTGAAAGTTAATTATTTTTAAATTGCATATATTGATGACATGTGAAATCCATTATTTTTTAGATGTCTAATTTTTTTCCTGAGAATTACCTTCTCATTAATTTTGCCCCTTTTTATAAAGCACTTTCATTATTTTTAAAGCAATTTCTGTTATAATAATAATTATCTATGGCACTTTTTACTATTATTTCTCCAGTGTATTACATGATTTCATGCAGTTGAATCTACCATTTTTGTCCTTTTATACTACTGTTTTTGCTTAACTCCAATGGTGTTCTACTCCATTGAGAGATCAACTACCTATCTATATCTATGGTTTGTTGTTTTTTTTTTACTAATTTGTGGTGTATTTTAACATTTTAATGCACATGATTCCTTTTTTTATTTTATTTAAGTCTTTAAGATGTCTTGAGGAAAAGACAATTTCTTCTGAAAAAACACTTTTCAGTTATTGAAAAAACTTTTATTACCTCCACTGAACTATACTTAATACTCTTTTAATACATTTAAAATTAAGGTCTTCTGAGGATTAGTCAATTCTTGCTTCTTATTGTGCTTATCTGTGCTCTTCAGTTTTATTAGTATTTTATCAACCAATATACATTTGAAATTATTTCTCATCTAATATTTTTTGACTGTTGTACTGATTTCTGATTCAAATTATTTTCTTAGTAATTGGCTCTTTTTCTAGCTTCTTAAATTGGGTACTTAGCTCACTTATTTTGTTTCTCAGTTCATTTGTTTACTCAATTCATTTAATTCAAGGAAATATTTCAGCGATAAAATTATTGAAGTGTGGTTTCTCCCCTTGCAATTTTACTAGTAATTTGGAAGTATGAGGAAAGCTATGCTTATACTTTTAGCTTTACCACAAATTTTGGCATAAGTTAAAATATTCATCAATTTTCAATGTCCTTTGTTCTTTTTCCTTTACTATATATATATATAAACATATATCATATATATATATAAATTTACATATATATTAGGCTCAATAAGTTTGTAGTCAACAAAAACAAAACATAAAATTAGTACAAATAGTCTATCATTCTAAAGAACACAAATGTCCAAAAAATTGTGGTGCTTTTGTTTTCTTGCTTTAAGAAGTACTTTTTTTTTTTGTAACAGATCAAGAGAAAGTTTCATAATTTCCTTAAATTCAGTTTTTATTTGCCAAAGTACCTTAAACAACATATGACAGAAGTCACCCAAATAGTTAATTCCAGAGTTTCAACTACATTTAAGGAATATTGCACTGTGTCACAATGCCTATTTTATTCTCCTAAATATCCTTTTCCCATAGATGGGTGATAGTTTATGATATTCTTATACAATTTTGATTCAATGAAGCATAAGTTAACAAATCTACCAGGATATATCTTATTGCAGCTTGAAATATTCACTTAGTTTGGGTTGATTTGGAAATATGACTACATCATCCCTAATTTCAACTTGAACTCACCAGATGTTTTAAAGACACCCTGAAACAAGTTTAAAATATAAAATAAAACAAACTCTGCAACTTAGCCTCAGCAGCATGAATGACTAGAGAAGAGACATGAGAGAATGGATTCTCACAAATTCAAGCCTCTACTCCTAACAGGTCCATTTTTTCTTTAAAATTGTGAGTTTACTGATTAGTTATGCCAAAAATAGAGAATTCTCATATACTACCCTATTATTAACAACTCCTGGTGGTGTGCAATATTTGTTATGATAAATGATAGTGCATTATTATAATTGTACTATTTATTATTGTTCTTGCTTTAATTTAGAAATTGCTGTGTAGTGTAATTCCAGGGATTACATTTGTTAATTTTTATTCTGTGATACAGGTGCTTTTTTATTCCTGGTTTGCATGGGAGAACATACACTAGTGGTAACTGGGAAAGGATTCAGTCATAAATAAATTCAGTAAAGGTGCATAACATGGCAAAAGTCATAAAACCACATGGTTGTGTTCATGTGTAGAAATGACCTATGTATATAGCATGTGATTCAAAATTTACCTAACATTAAGTTTAGAATGTAAATACTCAACTGTTGGAGAACAGAAAGAAACAGTATGTCTTTAAGAAGTTTCTGAAGCAGGGGGCTATGATAGTAAAAGAATGCATGACCTGCGTCCAAGCAGAAAATCTTCAAGGACAGTACGTGCAAAAACTGGAGGTGACCCAGAGGAGACACATCTGTTCCCACAGCATGTTCTCAATAGTTACTAAGAAAAGATAAATAGTTATGCTAAAAATATAATCATGCAATAAACAAATGCATGCACAGTAGTGAATGCTTTGTTTAATTCTTGCAATAAAAGCCAGTATGGGAAGCAGTCCAGGGCTTTTCTCCTTTACAGTGGAGGGTCCCCTGACCCCATCTTTCTTTCATATAAGTATTGTTTTTCATCTGGGGCACAGTCTTCACAACTCCTGTTCCAGAATTCCAATAACTGGCATCCGAACAGGGATCTTCTTCTCCCGAATCAGTGTCAGTATTGCAGTTCGAGAGCCCAGAAAGTGCATTAAGGAGTGGTAAGTTTCATTTCATCTCCGGAACATCAGAGTAATGGGGAATCAGCAGTCGAATTTTGATGAATACATTTCAGTGTTGCGTAGGCTGTTGAAAAGTGTGGGAGTTACAGTTAAACTTTCCTCTTTTGAAGAACTCTTCTATCCAGTTAGAAAACATTGTTACTGGTTTCAGCCTAAAGGGCATAATATTCTTAATTTAAAACAATAGAAACTAGTTATAAAAGTCTCACAGCGAGCATATCAGAAGGGAGAGTACATTCCTTTGCATGTTTGGTCTCTTTGCAACCATATTACTCTGGTCCTTGAGCCTCTTCAAACAGAAACTAGTAAGCCATCAAAAAATGCAGAGGTGGAGGATTCTCTCCCTGATCAGCTTGAGGCCAATTTACATCAGTATGAAAATGAATGTTCTGAAAATACCCATCCAGAGCCTCATAAAGAGGCTTGTGTTGCCGTGGCTACCACAAGGGGTCACTACGGCACTTTTCAAGCTACTAATAACCCTTCAGCTCCAGCTGTAGACATTGATGTGCCTAAAGAGACTTCCCTTAACCCACCACTTGACAAAGCATTTAAACCTCAGTCAAAAACAGCCCTCTCCAAAAGCACCACCTGTTCAAAATTCACAATGGATTAATGTTAATTCTGCCCCCACAGTTTTCAGATTACACCCCCACCTAGGGAAGTGCCAGCCTGGACTTTACTACTACCAAAAAATTAATAGTTAAAGAAAAAATAAAGTCTGCCCAGCCAATTCAAGAGTGAAAGGGACTATTCCAGAAGATTTAGTGAGATTAATATTGGGAAAATCTAGCATTAGTTGCAGGGTCATCACTATTCTGCCAAAGAATTAACTAAGATAAGGAAAACATTCTGGCAACAACTTTGTAAACCTCCTACTGCCTACATAATGATAAAGCTGTGGGATGATAGAAGCTAATAAAATTAAACCACTGAAAAAGTAAGAAAACTTCGCAATACAGTTTCCAGAAAAATTCTCAAAAAGCAGTAAAATCAAAGATGTATGTTTCTATTGATGTGTTTTAACTTATTTTGTGTTTGTCTGTACAGTGTCAGTGTATATTTTGATACCTTTGGATGGTAATATTAAATTGATGAATAAAGATTATTATAAGAGCTCTATTCAAATGGCCAAAAATTAAATAAGTGCTTATATTAATAAATAAATATGAATATTAATTTAAAATAATAAAAATAATTATAATCAAATTAAATCATAATTCTGACTCATTTGTTTAATGTTGATGGTAATTGCATGTTGTCAGAAGTTGCTTGGAAACAGTTTCCAAAATCATTTTTGTAACTTAAGTATGGAAGATATATAGAATGTGCTTTTGTTACTATGGAAAAGGAAAGTAATTTTGTCCTAAGATAAAATGACTAGGTATTAAAACAAAGTAAAATGTGGGACAAAACCTGAATGAATACAAAAAGTGCAGAAAGCTTGTGGAAAAGGAATTTTTGTGGTCAAAGTTAGATAAGATTTGATGAGTATATCTATAAAGATTTAAAAACTTTAATGTCAAACAGTATAATAATACAAAGTTAAAGTTTTATTCTCTCTCAAAGCTTCTCAAGTCATTAATCTGTTTTAGCAAAACTTTACAAGAAGTTTTTCTCCTAAATAATCAGTATGCAAAAAAGAAAGTCTGTTTTATCAAAGTAGCTTCTTATGCTTTAACCTTATCATTTTCTTGGAAAAACAAGTTTTCTCACTTTTAAAAGAACATAATGTTTAAACCTGCTTTCTCAAAGCCAAATCCTGAAAAGTAGCTTTTTTATTTCAAACTGTTACAAATAATTTGGTCTTTTACCTAAAAAAGGTAAAATACTAAAAATATTTAAGTTCATTTTATATATTATAAGTTGAATGAAGTATTTTAAACTGTTGTACAATTAAAATAAATTTTCTAACCTTATGATAATTGAAGTTGAATGAATAAAAAGTTCATATAAATAATTAAAAAATATATAAAATTCTTGAAAATTTAATAGTGTTTCAGTATAATATTAGATAAAAGTATAATGTTATTAATCATAATTTTAATTATTTTAAAAAATAATGTCACAACAACTACATCTCTGCCTAAAAATCAAAAGGCAGATGCGTTAACTCAAGTGTATATAATTTACCCCACCTCTGCTAAAAAAAACAGGTCTATAGCTTCAAAAAGAAAGCAGCCATTAGGGGTTACCAGGGGTAGTGCATAACAGTAAATCATAGTAAATTAAAATAACACCACTGCAGCATGCTGCAGTCCCAAATATTGCTAGTTTGTTGCAAAAAATTAATATCCAGTTATGTCCCTATCACTTTATTTTAAAACTTGTTAAGGCTTTCTTTAGTATTTTCTTAAACAAGTC